>BBXU01000548.1:0-25509 GCA_001598975.1 Parachlorella kessleri | reverse complement strand
GAACCCCCTCCCGCCCCCCTGCAGCCCCTGGCGCGGCCCCGAGTACGAGGGCCTGCTGGTGGAGCGCAGCCGCAAACTTTCTATTTGTCATTGGCCTGTCGATAACCCCCCCCCCCCCCCCCTCCCGCAGCCCCTGGCGTGGTCCCGAGTATGAGGGCCTGCTGGTGGAGCGCAGCCGCAAGGGCCACCTCACGCTCAACGGCTTCCTGGCCAAGTGGGCATACACAACCCTGGGGGACCCCCGGCTCACGCTGGAGTACGCGCTGTACCTTGGGTGAGTCACCCTTGGTCATGTCCACTGGAGTACGCGCTGTACCTTGGGTGAGTCACCCTTGGTCATGTCCACTGGGGCACCAGGCAGGCGGTGCAGGTGCGAGGTCAGCTGATTGTTTAGGCTTGTGCAAGTGTGGCATTCGCCTGCCCGGCGTTCATGAGACGGCTTGCTTGGCACTGCTGGGGCCCCTCCTCTGTGTTCTCGGCCCCCCGCGACAGCTGTCTGGCACCATGTGCGTCCCTCCCTTCCCATCCCCGCTGCAGGTACCCGGACGAGCAGTCTGTGGACCGGCTGTTCCAGATATCCAAGCCACGACGGCTGGAGCGGCGGGGGGACCCCGTGGGCCGCTCAGTGCTGCAGGTGGGAGGGGGAGGGGGGGGAGGGAGGAGACTGTGCTGGTGCTGGGATGGTGTTAGTAGTGTTGGCGGTGTCTGGAGAGCCAGGGGGACCCAGTGGGTCGCTGAGTGCTGCACGTCATAGCAGTGTGTGCATTTCCAGGGCTTAATGGTTGTTCATCAGCGGCTTGAACATCGGGCAGCATGCGTGTACCCCTCCCTCCGCTGTGGCTCCCTTCCACTCACAAGGCCCCATGGCAGGAGCACCGTAGGATAACGACCGGCCTGGAAGGCCTCCTCCTCACCCCAGTTGCCTTAGCCACCGTGCCTGGCTTATCTCTCCCGCCTCCTTGGCCGGGTCGCCCCACGCTTTGCCCGCCATGCTGTGCTGCCCCCGCAGTGCTACGTGTTTGGGTCGGAAGGCCTGGACACCTCGTCCCTCTTAGAGGGGTTGATAGCGCAGTCGCGGGCGGCCTTTGGGCGCCCAGAGGGCCCGCTGTCGGTCGCGGTGGCCAACGTGGCCAACCCCGATGGCAGCAGCACCACCCTGGTCATGAAGGTGAGAGGTGGCGGGTGGTGCAAGAGAGGGGCGGGTGGTGCAGGAGGGGGGGCGGGTGTGCAAGAGGGGTGAGGGGTGCAGGAGGGGGGGGGGGTCGGCGGTTGGGCACTTGGGGGTAGGAGAGGGGGTTTGCTTGGTCATGAAGGTGCGGGCGCGGCCGAAGCGGCTGGCGGGTGGTGCAAGGGAGGGGATGGGTGGGCAGTTGGGGGTGGGAGAGAGGGTGTGCTTGGGTGGGGGAGGCTGCCCCGCGGTGCAGAGAAAGGGAGGGATCGGCAGGGCGGGGCCGGCCCTGGGCCCTAACCTTGACTGATAGCCTGCTTCGGGGGGCAGGCCAGCGTGCTGCTGGCTGGGAGGGTCCTCCTATCCTTACTGGGGTGGCTATCCGTCATGTAGGACACTGTCCCAGGAGTACAAACAAATGGGAATTGGTGTGTGCAGACGTTCTCGGAGGAGCAGGCCAGCGTGCTACTGAGCTCGCCGGCGCGGAAAGAGGAGCTGCAGCGGTGTGACGTGGGCGCCTTTGTGTTCGACGGCACCTACCCTGACACCTTTCGGGTTGCGGTGCGTCGGGGGGTTGGTGGTGGTGGCGTAACCAACTACGGACTGAATGCGGGCATATTTGGTTGAGGTTGGGTGGAGGCAGCGTGTGCTGTGTGCGGTGGTTATAATGGCACCTACCTCCACGGCCTGCGCAGACGATGAGGCGCCTTGACGGGCAGAAGGGGGAACGATGACTTTCCCATCCTTCCCGTCCTTCAGATGCAGAGGTCTAGGGGGCAGGGGCAGTGATATAGTTTTCGTCCTTCCTGTCCACTTGCACACCTCACGCACGGATGGACATACTGGTGGCTGGGGGGAGCAAGATGACACAGAGTCGAGTCTAGCAGGCCGGCAATACTCAGCAGATATCGAGTACGTAGTTGCTCTACCAGCAGCCAGCCGCATAGCCTTCTAATCTTCTGCAGGGCAGGGCCGTTCTCTCCCTGTCATCGCTGCAGCCTCACTCTGGGGTCCCCCTGCCCTGTCTTGCAGGTATCTCAGATGGAGGCAGTGGCGTCCGCGTCCGGGGACTGCCTCCCTTGCCTGCTCGTGGCGGCCAACGACAGCGGCATGCCCGCGGTGGGTGCAGCCCTGCCTCCACTTGCCGGCCGCTTTGTCCGACAGCGTAGCATTGGTGTGGATTGCCCCTGCGATGCTTGCAGTCGTGCTTGTGTCCTTCTGCTAGCTGCCAAAGGGCGGGCTGCTGCTGCCCGGCACCTGGGTTTCCAATCGTGCCGTCAAGTTTGATTCAGCACTGCAGGGGGAGACATCTGTGGCCTGCAGGTTGCTGGCGGTTGGGTGACGGTATCTAAGTACCTGATTCTTAGATGCTGGGAATCCGATCCACTTGCGCAGGAGCTGGTGGCGGAGATCAACGAGGCCTGCAGCACGCTGGCAGTCAGGACGCCCGCAGCCTACTCCAGGGGGGCGGCCGCCCTCTACCAGACGCTCATCCACTTAGCGCAGCAGCCAGACCACGCCATCCCCGAGACAGCAACGCTGAAGGTGGGCCTGCCTGGTGCCTCTAGTGGGGTGTTGTGCACGCCTGCCTGCCTGAAAGCCGAGCCTGCGTCCCTGCTTGGTGGGCTGGGCCCAGGGTGGCAGGCTTCTCAGGAGACGTGCCCAGCATGCCGCGGCGGGAACCCATCCCCGAGGTATGCAGGCGTGTGTGGCAAGTGTGGCAGTGTGTTGTTGGCCATGGTCCCAGCAAACGAGGAGTACACACCTCGCGGTCAGCAGGATTCGGGTCCGTGTGTTCCTAACAAAGCGACAGGCATGCCCAGACTCCGCCGCCCCAGGCTCGAGGATAGCAGCAGGGCCGGGGTGTTGACTAGTGTTGCCGTGCTGAGTTGTGTCCGGCCCCCCAAGCCCGTGCAGGCCACACGGCAGTACCGCCGCATGCTGCGACGGGGGCTCATCGGCGCTGGCGTCGTCACCACCGGCGCCCTGGCGGGGTACCTCATCTACCGCAGCTACAAGGCGCGGTCAGCTGCGCCGGGCGGCTCCTGCGGCAGCACAGCTGGCGGCGGCGGCAGTGGCAGTGGCGTAGCGGGCGGCACAGCAGCAACGGCGGTGCAGGGCCGAAGCTAGGGAGGCTTTGGGAGGAGTGTTAGACCTGCCTGAAGGGTAGCATAGGTGCGGATGGCGTTTCTTATTGCCCTTGCATAGCTGGCGAGGGGGACTACAGGTGTGCGGGTGACAAGTGTTGGCCCGTCCCGTGTACGTATCATTTATTGCTTGACCGGTGGCAGCTTGGTCCCAGTGGTTGTGCTTTGGCAAGCATTTGTGTGCAACTGCGCCTGAGCCTGGAAACCACCTGCATCATGCATAGGTGATCTAGGTTGCAGTGCTTGTCTTCCCAATTTATTGCGGTTTTGCCATACTGGTGAACTTGACCCTGGCGACAGTGACGGCCACAGGTCATGAAAGCTGAGAGACTGAGCAGCGGTGTGACAGTTACGCCTGCCACTGCGCGCGCCTAGTTGTTTAATTGGCCGCGCCAACGCCGGCAGCCCTCGAAGGCATGCCTAGGCATCTTGCACCACCTCCAACAACACATGCTCCCTATCTAAGCTCTACTGAAAACTGTCGCACTCGTACTGGGTAGCATGTGGCCGTGCTGAGACTCATGGTGGAGCCCTGCCAGGCTGGTTGAAGATCCTCGTCCTTACCTCCGCTAGACTGACTCCAGTAAGGTGATGACGTGTAATCGCTATTCTTCTTTGCTCACTTCGATCCTCACAGCCGCAAGAGCGGTGATTGACTGCATGTCCCTGGCCCCTGAGACTCAACTGCCAACAAACTCACAGGCCGTGCAGGTTGCAGAGCTCGCAGGCCTTGCTTATGTAAAGATGCCAGGGCAACAAGAAGGGCACGATGTGTTGCTGAAGGTGTGGCAGGGAGGCATCAACATTTTCCAGCCCTGTCTGAAATGTACTCTGCAAATACCTGTAGCCACCGCACAACCCTTGTGGAGGCAGGCGACTGTAAACAGTAACAGGTCTTGACATCCATCGCGAGCACTCCGTCCCCTCAGTAGCTTTCTTACTTCATGAACAGGTGGTGCTGCTGGGCAGCCAGGGCTGCGGCAAGACCTCCCTGCTGCGGCGGTACCTAGCTGGGGACTTCAATGGGAACCCCGCAGAGTCGCGCCCCACGCACGGCGTGAAGTCTGCTAGCCGCATCCTGCACATAGATGGGCAGCGGGTGAAGGTGCAGCTGTGGGACACGCAAGGCAAGTTCATGCTGCCTGCTGCCAGCGCCGAAATGGGGGGGGGGGGGGCAGTCAGTGCCCATGCAGTGCTAACCAGGGCTAATTTGCCTGATGGGACAGGATATTCTGGCCACTGTTGTTGCAAGCTAAAATACCATGTGCTACCTTGTAGAGTGCCCAGAGAGTTGGAGAAGTATTCGGGCAAGGCTAAGACCGCGCTAAGTGGCCTGCAGGCCACTTCAGGGTGCATAGCATGGCCAAGCCATTTGTGCGGGCCGCGGCAGGCATCATGGTGGTTTATGATGTTGCTGGCGAGGCCTCCAGCGAGGGCACCTGGGGCATGGGCCCCTGGCAGATAGCCCTGCAGCATCTCAAGGTGAGGACGGCGGAAGCCTCTAGCAAGACCCACACCCCCTGCCGTGCTCTTCTAGCTGGGGTGCCCCCATGCAGAGGGGTGCCAGGCTGGCATGTAAGCCTGTATGCTGATGTTGGAGCTGCAACAGGCAACTTGCCTGCCGATGGCTTGCCCGTCTAGCACCTGCAGCGGCCAGGCATGCACCTTCTGGCACAGGGGGGCAGCTGTCAGGCAGCCTATGCCAGTTGGGGGCAAGGGCAGCACATCAGGCTACAGTAGTGCTTGGCCTGCTGTCAAGTGCAGGATGTGATGTCCCTCACCGGGGGGTCTGCGACAACAATGCTTGTTGGAACTAAGGCAGACCTGGAGGAGCAGCGCACGGTGTCTGCAGATGATGCCAAGGTGCGCTGCCTTAACCTTCCGGGAC
This sequence comes from Parachlorella kessleri, assembly GCA_001598975.1. Taxonomy (NCBI): domain Eukaryota; kingdom Viridiplantae; phylum Chlorophyta; class Trebouxiophyceae; order Chlorellales; family Chlorellaceae; genus Parachlorella; species Parachlorella kessleri. Next base: position 20,306 of record BBXU01000548.1, on the reverse strand, counting down.
AAGGGCTTGACCATTGCGGTCCGCCTTAGCGTTTGCATGTGCCGCCGTCCTGCCAAGGCAGTGAAGGGTAGCCCGAGGAAGGTGGAGCAGCTAGGTTCCCTCCGCCACCACGGATGCACCAAGCGGTGACAATGGTCCTTGGATATTCCCATGATGCAGGCATTTGCAGCCAACGAAGGGTTGCTGCAAGTAGAGACCTCGGCAGCGGGCAGCACCAATGTCGACCTGGCTTTTGATGTGTTGATATCGCAGGCAAGGCGACCCCATACCCAGGGCTTCATCGCATGTCGTAATAGTGGCAAGTTGGGTAACTTATTGGTGAAGCCTGTGAGGGTGTGAGAGCAGGGGTGGACCTGACTATCGCGTGAAATGATGCATGTACATGGACAGTCTTTGACTTTAACTGCTGCCGGTGAGCCAACATGTGCGCAAAAAGAGTAGGCTTGGCCGGTGGGCAGGGATTTGTCTATACTGCAGGAACCCTACCTTCGTATCGTGGGCCTCTGCCATCCCTTTCATGCCACTCTGCTGTGTTGTACTCCAAGGGTGACGAAGTGCCAATGTCCGGAGAGCAGATAACGTTTGCCAAGTTGTGCATGTGGCGTAGGCATATTTTGCTGTCAAAGAGGAGCAGCGGCAACGGCAGGAGGAACTCTTGGGCGATGACGAAAGTGATGCCGAGGATGAGAAAGAGGGTTGGTTGTGACTGTGTTGTCATGGGCACAAAACAGTGCTTGCACCGCATTTTGCACAACCTGGGAGTTCCCAGTTGCTAAGAGAGGCGTGAGCGTGACGGGCTGCTGAGCCACCCTAGCATCTACTAGTAGTTGCTCAGTACCCAAAATAGCACCTCACAACTCGGCATGCAGGTATGCAACCATATGGCTGGGCTGCGCCAGTGGTTTACTAATGGCCAGTAGTGTGGATTAATTCTGGAAACTAGCCCTAGTTCACTCGGTTGTGAAGTATCCATGTCAACCAGTGCAGTCAGTTCCAGCAAGCAAGCCTTTGCTAGAGTCTAAGCTTAGACCAAAAGCATGTTGAAATTTGGGATCTGAGGCTTTGCGATTGCTTGCATTAAGTTTGCATGTTGAGGTCTAACTATGACAGGGAAAAGAAGGGGTGAGGACATGCACTGCTGCTGGCAGGCACTGAGTGGCTGATCTGCTGGCACACCTACCTTGTCTGTCCGATGTATGCATCCTACTTCCGAGTCAAGCCTAAGGGTACGCACACGTATAATCGAGCGAAGCCTGCGAAAGGCCAGCAAGGTGGCCCTGCCTCCTGTCGGACTGGCGGGGGGTGCGGCTTGCCGACAAAAAGAAATAAAAATCGACGACTTGCCCTCATCTCTTGCGCTCAGTGGCAGACCTGTCACAGGTTTCACCAACCTGCTTGTCTTGCCAATGTGCTGATCCACCTAGGCATTACAACATAACAGTGCGCACAACTGTACAGAGCTCTTGCGTGCGTGCAGACCGTCAACTACTCACCCCAACCGTGCCAATGTAGTCATAAAGCATGATGAAGTTCAACCCGGAGCTTATGGCTCTGCGACTTTTGAACTGTACATGATGTGATCACCCACCATCGATGACTGCAACAGCCAAAACAGAACCTTGACAATCCTGCATAATTGGAAGGGTGCGGGATGCGCAACAGACCGTGCTGTCTGTCATGAGTCTGACTGAGCTGCATCAGATCCTATGGCGGGAATAGGTGGGGAGAGCCTCCACTACTTCTCAGGAAACGTGAGTTGAGCCAGGGTTGCGTGAACCTCGTTGCCTACTCTCTAGACGAGGCTTGGCTTGGTTTCCGCGTGTTGTAAAACCGTGTCCTACTGACAACCCGCTTTGGAAGCAACCTACCCGGCGCAGACTGCTTGCCGGGCCCGCACCTGGTGGGTAGAGCCAGTTAACGAAGAAAGGAACACGCCTTGGCAGCCGGGTATCGCGCCGCTGCCCGCGTGTTGTCATCCCTCCTCGTGGCAGCCGTCCTCTGAGCCAGCAGCCTGGACTCCCCTCCCGGGCGGCAGCATGAGACGGTGGGCAGCAGAGCAGCCTTCCTGGAGCTTTAGTTGTAAACGTTTGTAACACAGTCAGCCGTGGTGCGACCGGTGGCCTGGTGGTAGCTGGAGATGGTGGATGTGTCAGCGGGCAGCGAGGGGGCCTCAGCTGGGGTGGCAGAGCCACCGGACAGTGAAGGCCCCATATTTGTGGAGATGGACCCCTCAGGGCGCTATGGCAGGGTAAGTTCCTGTACTGAAGCAGCGCAGCTATGGTGAGAGGCGAGGGCTATGATTGATCACTTGCGATTGTGACCGACAAGTAGATGACCTAAGGCCGCCCTCCAAGCTTTTGCAAGGCTGGTCGCTGCATGTAATACCGTATCTGCTTCAGTGAGAGTGGGGTTGCTCTTTTGTTGCAGTTTGACCAAATACTGGGTCGCGGAGCCTTCAAGACCGTGTACAAGGCTTTCGACACACAAGAAGGTACGCAGGTTCTTAAATAACCGGTTTCCTTCGGAGCCAGTAGACGGCGCAACCACTCTGGGGTCATGGCTTGTTGTCACACCAGCTGATGCTGGGCTTGCCATAGGCTAGACCTTCTGTGTGGCATTAGGCTAGGACTTGTGTGTGTGGCATATATGGAAATCGAGAGTGGGTCTGCGGGGTTGAGCAGCTAGGAGGTTTTGGAAACTTGCTTGCGAACTGGGGTTGGGCCCTTTGTCGCACAGCGTTGGGCGGATTTGCGGGGAACCTACGCAGCGCTTGAACGATTGATTTTACAATTTTGACCAGTCTAGCGTTGGTATATGGCCGCGCTTGCTTGCTGATGATCACACTGGGGACATTTAGCGTATGCGGGGCTGAGGGGCCGTCTACATGACACTGGCCTATGCAGGCACTGAGGTGGCGTGGAACCAGGTCAGGGTGAGCGAGCTGGTCAACTGCCGGGACAGCAAGGAGGAGCGGGACCGGCTGTTTGCCGAGATCCGCGTGTTGAAGCAGCTCAAGCACAAGAACATTATGACCATTTATGACTCGTGGCTGGACTCCAAGACCATGTCAATCAACTTCATAACCGAGCTCTTCACCTCCGGCAACCTGCGCCAGTGAGTTAGGGTGGGAGCCCGTGTTATGGTGGCCATTTTTGTTTTATGGGTCCTTAATGGCAGTGGGTATCTGCTGACTTCGTTGTTTCTTCTTTGAGTCTTGTTGTTTCGGGCTTGGTGTGCTACAAGTCGAAGGCCAAGGTTAGCTCGCATCCATGGTGGGACTTGATGTGCCTTGGCAGTTTTAGTTTGTTTTGGTCGACTAGGTTTGCTTGAGTTCTCGAACAACATGTGCACTCAGCACCACTTCACTGCTGCGCAGGTATCGCAAGCGGCATAAGCACATCGATGGGGAGGTGCTCAAGCGCTGGGCCTGGCAGGTCCTGTGCGGGCTAGTCTACCTGCATGGGCACACACCACCCATCATCCACAGGGACATCAAGTGCGTTTTAAGGGCTGCATTGAAGGTGGCAGCATCGTGCCCCATGCACTTCATTGGTGGCCCGTCATGGGTTTGATGGCACAGGCTTATCAGATGAGACAATCGTTATTGTTGCTAGCACTGAAGTGCCCTGAAGAGGCGGGTGGGTACTCGCACTGTTGGTGCAAGGCTTATTACTGTGCTTGCCTGGCTCTGCACTTGGTGCAGGTGCGACAACATCTTCATCAATGGCTCAGACGGCACAGTGAAGATTGGGGACTTGGGCCTGGCTACGATGTTGCGGAGGCGTTCAGGACCCCAGACCGTGCTAGGTGAGGGTTCAAATAGCTGGCGGCCGCCGGCATGGAGTTTTGTCCAGCAGCTGCGTTTCAAAGGTGATGTTGAATTTCTAGGTGAGGGTTTTAGATAGCTGGTGGCTGCTGGTATGGAGTTTCCAGCAGCTGCGTTCTACAGGTGATGTAAAATTTCTAGGTGACGCAAGTGCCCATCTTCGCTCCGGCAGCCTTGTCAGCTCGTTTGCAGAAGAATTGCTTTAGTGAAATATGACAAAGCGATCTTATCTTTGCACGCCTTATTCAGGCACGCCTGAGTTCATGGCGCCTGAGCTGTATGAGGAGGAGTACGACGACCGTGTGGATGTCTACTCCTACGGCATGTGCCTGCTGGAGCTGGCCACCATGGAGACGCCCTACGCGGAGTGCAAGAACCCCGCCCAAATCTACCGGAAGGTCTCGCTGGTAAGCCCGCCCAATCAGCTGTTGTGCGCAGCTTTGGTGGGTCTCGCTGGGAGGTTTCTGTGCGGAAGATTGTAGCGAGCGGCGCTGCTATGATCTTTGGGGGCGTTGTAGGCGAAAAACAGGTGGGGTGGCGACCTGGAAACCAGGGCAAGGAAGCTTGTCATGATGGGGTGCGCGCAAGTTCTTAATTTTGGAGTGGTTCAAGGCACGAGCAGACCAGCATGGTTGGATGCAGGGTGTGCGGCCGGCCGGTCTGCAGAAGGTGACAAGTCAGGACTTGGCGGACTTCATCAACCTCTGCATAGCCTCCAGGTAACTATTGCCCTCAAAAGATGCTGTGCATGTTGCTCTGCAAACCCCCCTAATCAAAGCCAAGTACGAAGTCCTGGGCTTGTCCAAAGTGGCCGGGGTTTTTGATCCGGGTGGCAGGAGTTGAACTGGCAACCTTAAACAAGCAGTATGAATATGCTAGGGAGGGCTGTTACTTGCTGCCGCCCTAGTTATTGACAGTGCTAAGGATTGATTAGGGATTTTGTTAGTGCTAGCAATCTGTCAGGTTGAGGTGTACTGGGCCACCTCAGTGTGACGGGCGCTGCGTGTATGGGTCTTGCAGGGAGCAACGTCCACGGGCTCGCATGCTGCTGAAGCATCCCTACTTTGACTCCATTCGGCCCATCTGCACGCTTGCCTCCAAGAGCCAGGTGCGCTGCAGCAGGGAGCAGTAGTCTGCGTGTGATGGTGAGGGTGTTTAGACCTCTTGCCTAGGAGGCAGTTGTATCTCCTTCGTAGTTTGTGGGAGATTGGGAGTTGGGGTTTAGTATGGGTGCTTATGGTAGCAGGGGAAGAGTGGCAGTGGAGTAAATTCGTGGACCTGCTTTCTGGGGCCTTTGCAGGTGCCAGTTGTCCTGAGAGGAAAGCAAATGTGCCTGCTAGTTGTGTTAGTTGAAATGAGCAGTTGATGACTTGGGATTTTAATTTATCAGTAGAAATGCAGCTGTAAGGGGTTGGTGCTGTGTTGGTATTCTTGCAAAGTCACCTCCCCTTTTGTATCTGCAGGTGGGCCTATCCACTGTCATCAGCCAGCCTGACAGCCTGTCCGACTTTGGCGGCAGCGCGGGTGTTCTGAGCCGCTCATCCTCTACGACGGCAGAGACCGCCATGGTCGACGCTCCCCTCTGCGCCCTGGCGCCGGGTGCTTTGGCCACCTCGGCAACTGCGTCAGCAGTGAGCGCTCCAGCCTCGCTGCCAACGGCGGGGGGGCCGCCTTCGGCCGGCAGCGCTGCAGGGGTGTCCCGCACGGTGTCTGCTGCAACAGACCTGAGCCCAGGGGCAGGCGGGGCGGGCAGCAGTGTGGCAGGGTCCATCAAGAGTCTGCGCTCCAACATCTCAGACCTGACCTCAGTGCTGAGCGGCATCTCGGAGGAGGAGGCGGTGGAGACGCTGGCGGAGGCGTCACAGCGAGAGGGCAGCCCCATACTTTCAAGTCCCACTGGCCCTGTGCCCGATGGTGGCTGGGAGATGCTGCCGCCAGGCCGGCCAGCCCTGCCATTGGCCGCGGGCAGCAGCCTGCCGGCGGGCAGCTCTGTTAGCCCCAGTGTCTTGAGCCCAGTCAGTGCTCCCAGTCCAACTGTGGCGCCCAGCAGTCCAATGCAGCCGTCGGCGCTGCCAAGTTCACCACCAGGTGTTACACAGGCCAGCTCCCCTGTGGCCGTGTCCAAGCAGGTCAGCCAGGTGAGCATGACCGCATATTGTAGTGGATCCTGTTCACTTGTCGTGGGAGGTCTCATTTGCGTGCCCGCAGCCAGGTTGGGAGGCAGTCGCTTACGCATTTGTGGTGCTTGCTGGTGACCTCGTTGTTGGAGGTGTCTTGGATGGTGGAGCTTGATCATGCCTGTCGAAGAAGAAAATGAAGACAGCTCCCTCTTGAAACAGGAGGAAGATGAGGTGGAGCAACTGCTGATGGAGGCTGCCGCGGAGGAAGACCAGCTGTGCTGCGGTGATGGGCATGCAGTGGGCGTAGCAGGCAGCTCGCAGCGCCGATTCTTGGTTGTGGGCAAGTATCAGGAGGACAACGACACCTTCAACCTCCGGCTGCGGATTTGCGAGCCCTCAGGTACGACATTTGGAGGCCAGGCGGTGGCTTCTGCGTCAGGTTGCAGGGCCGAGCTGTGGTGGTCATTGGGCTGGCTTTCAATCGAGGGCTTGATCTTGCTGCAGTTGAGGGTAAGAAGGTGACGAGACGAGGAGGATGTCGCCTCACCTATTAGCAGCCTAGCTGGTGGCAGTTGCTTTGGTAGCCTTGCTAAACCTTGTCAAACCTGTGCAACGGCGTCCAAAGTGCCTCTGTTGCAGGCCAAGCCCGCACAGTGGAATTTGAATTTGACATCAGCCGTGATACTGCCATCAGCGTGGCCTCTGAGATGGTGGAGGATTTGCAGGTGAGCAGAGGCTCAGCAGAGGACGATATTACTAGCTTGCTGGAAGGCTGCAGGGTTGCTGCCTGCAATTGAGGGCTATCTTTGGTGATGCACAAAGTTCCTTAACAGCGTCGTGACGTATGTTGTGTGAAAGGCCCTGTGAGGGGCAGGACATGTCTGGAATGAATCCCGAAGCCGTACCCGAGATGTGATATTCTGTTTGCAGTTGAGTGAGGAGGACGCCGCTGCGATTGCCACCGCTATTCGTGACGAGATTGCCAATCTCACCACCCACCTGGAGGAGCAGCTGTCCCTTTCGCTTGAGCAGGTAACAGGGCTGTCCCTGCTGTCTGCGTGGTGTTGTTGTTTGACACTTGCGTTGTGCAAGGTGGGCAGACGGTTGCATTACTTTCTTAAAATGTGGCTGGTTGACATTGGATGTCGATGCGTGGTTATTTGTCTGTGCTCCACCAGGCTATTCTCGTCTAGGTTGTTACTTGGCGTTATGTCCGTGCGTGTTGGGTGGCTGACTCTGTGGTGTGCTCCTCTTTGCAGGCCAGTGCAGCTCTGCAGGAGGGATTGTTCCACAGCGCGGCTTTGGCCAACAGCAGCCCGAGGCCCAACTCCTTTATGGAGTACGCAGCCAAGCTGGGCATGTCGCCTCATGCCTCCCCTGTGCGGGTGCATAGCCTGTCAGCATCCCCCTTGGGCCCGGTAGCTGCCAAGGCCGCCAGCCCTACGGCAGTAGCTGGCGGGGGCGGTGGTGCTCAGGCCGACGGGCAGGAGGAGGCTCAGGTGCTACCTGCGGAAGCAGTAGCCACGCCAGGAAAGACGCTAGTTCCAAGAGTCACGTTCCCCATCACCCATGGGCACCGCCCCTCCTTCGCTGATGTTCTGTTACGTGGGACCGATGAGCAGCAGCAGCAGCAGCAGCAGGAGGGACAGCAGGAAGGCAGGAGTGCTGGCCTGCCAGCGGGCCGGCGTGCAAGCCAGGGTGGCCTTACTCAGGAGCTGGCGAATGCCAGCAAGCCAGGCTCAGGAGCTGCCACACCTAGGGCTACTCCAGCAGTAGGTGTACCTGCGCTGGCTGCGGCCGAGCAGGGGCCAGCTGCGGGTGAGGAGAAGGTGGAGCAGCTTGCTTCTTCGGATGGCACATGGCCCCACAGGGCACCGTTGCCGACCAGCCCCTTCACCCATCGCGAGCATGCGCCTGCGGTTGCCACCACAAGTGGCCCCAGTGCATCCCCTACGGCACCCCTTGCTCCTGGGGGCCCCAGCCTCTCCTCGCTGCCACCTGGCACCCTTGCGCCCTCCAAGTCCGTCGGCAGCATGGGCTCCCTGCTGTCGTTCACCTCCACACACAGCGATGATGCGACCACCCCGCACCTTGGTAGCCTCACTGCCGCCGCCCCTACGGAGCTTTCGGCAGCGTCTGCAAGCAGCAGTGACAGTGCGCGGCCCACCTCGCCCCCGGCCCGTGTCACCTCGCCCCCCATTGCTGTAGGTGCTCCGGCACTGCCAGGGGCTCGCTTGGCCCCCACTCCGCCGCCACGGGCACAGCATCCCGCACTGGCGCGACTCCTGAGGACTAGCTCGGCGTCGGGTGCCGGCTTTGGCAGGTCGAACACAGGAGTTGCAGGTGCGCTGAGGGGGACCTTGATGTGCGGCGCCGCTGGTTTTTGGGCATGGTCGCGGCACCATTGGGATTGTGGAGGTATATAGCTTAAGTGTAAGCATTTGTAATTTGCAGGGTTCATGGTCCACCTTGCGCAAGTTGGTTTTTTTTGTTTTTGTCACGTGCTGGGTGGTTGTCTTGGGCATGTCAGGCGACTACTCTGAGTGTATGTGCGTTTTGTAGCATATGGATTCAACAGCAGCTTGTCATCAAACCACTGCTTATGTGCATGGCATGTTATGTGTCCCGCAATTTTTGCCCTTATGCAGGCGGTGACAAGCAGGGTGTTGGACTTTCGCCCACTACAGGCCAGAGCCTCGCCTCCAGTGGTGCCCTCTCGCCAGCAAGCGGTGTTTTGTCTCCCGCGGTGCCCCAGGACAAGCACATCCCCTTGAATAAGCTGTTCGAAAACTTGCAGGTGAGTCGCACCGTGCTTCCCTCAGTAACACAAGAGTGGGCCAGGATCGGCTTGCTCCTCCCTTGTTGAGGAAGTCTCCAAGTTCAACCAGTTTTGGTTACCAGATAGACACTTGGAAATGCCTTTAGGAATGAGATCCGATTGAGGCATGCGTTCAAGTGGTGCTTCTCTTGCACGCTGCAGGGCCTGGCAACAAGAGAAAATGGTGTCCCGACGAGCCTTGGGCAGGCCCAAACTGCAGCAGCCGGCGAACCCCTCTTCGGTCCCAGGACCCTGCCTGAGGGCCAGCGCACCTCTCCTCGCCAGTTGGCCTTCGCAGCCGGTAGCCAGTCCATGCCCTTGCCTGGGGCAGCAGTGACTGGGCTTGGGGCGCAGCAGCAGCAGCAGCTTGGCGGACGGCAGCTGCTGGCCAGCCTGAGTGGGTCTGCATTGACAGACAGCTGGTCGAGTATGCCTCCGCAGCAGCAGGAGCTGGCACGGCAACGGCCGGCTTCTGAGGCCTGCCTGACGGGCCTTGTTGACAAGTTTGACCCGTTCAACCTGTCAACAGACTCGGAAGGCATGCCTGTCGGCCTGCCAGCCAGCGTTGTGGCCCAGCACCAAGCTGCTGTGTTGGCAGCGCTTGCAGCCGGTACGGACCGGGCAGCCACCCCGCCTGCCGGCACCAGCGACAGCCCTCCCTCGGAGATCCCGCTCTGCCACAGCGGCACGGTGGCGATGCTCGCCAATGAGACTGTGGCTCGCTTGGCAGAGCAGCAGCTGCTACGCGAGCAGCTGGCAGCGCAACAAGCGCAGCAGGGCGCCAGCGCGCCCAGCAGCAAGTCAACCTCGCGGGACGCCTCGCCCACGCGCGGCTCAGCGCTGTTGTCTCCCACCCGCCTCGGCGGGGGTGTGGCTGCCCTGGCAGCCAGCGCTGCTTGCGACGCCGTTGCGGCAGCCTGCTTGCTGGCCAATGGGAAGAAGGGCAAGACGGAAACCGACAAGGAGGCTCTCAGGCACGCTGTGAAGCTCGGGGGTGCTGATGCCAACGGTGCATCTGGCTCGCCTGTTGTTCGTCCCTAGTTGATAGAGGGGCCTCCGTGTGGCAGCAAGCTGCGGGTGTTGCCTGCCCTGCGCTTGGCCCACCAGTACTGCGTTGCCAGCCTTACCGTTTGGGTGAAGGTCAGCGTGGCTGGCTTGAACCTGGCTGCGTCCTCGCGGCGGACCCTGTGCTGCTGCAGGAAACAGGCCGCCAACGCCATGAAGGCGGTGGAGCTACGCTCTCTCAACCTCCTGGAGGGGGGCCTGCTTGCCGGCAAGACAGTACGGGGGACCCCCATGGCAGCCACCAGGCTGACTAGCATGGCGGGCTGCGGTAATCCGGGGGCGGGCCCAGGCCAGGTCCCGGCCAGCAACCCAATGTCTGCTACGCCGCCAGCTGCTTGTGCTGTGGGCGGGCCCGCGAATGGTATCTCGGTGGCAGGAATGGGCAGCATGGCAGCGCTGGGCGGCATTGGTAGCCCCAGAAAGACAGGTGCGTGAGATTGTCAGGGTCTATTTGGGGTGAAGTGCCCCAAGCGGCCATTATGACATTCAACGGATGTTGTCTCAATAAGTTTGCTTGGGCTACTACCTTCGCCGCCCTGCTGATGGCTATTGTTGTCCCAGAGGGTGTGGGCTCCGCCGAGAGCCCCCCGGCATGGGGCCTGCTGCTTAGGAGGGCTTGCTCTCAACTGATATGATAGATCTTTTTTCCTCCCCTTCTGGTCCCGCTCAATTGAATTTTACGCTGCATAGCGACCGGTGCACTCATTTCGGCGGAAGACCTGAACTTGCAAAAACTGAGCGGTTTTTTGGGGTCTGTCGATGTGTGCAAAGCTGTTCGCCTTCTATGACGGCTTGGCATTTGGATGAATATAGGCGAGAATGTGTGTGTTATAGGCCCGCACTTGTCAGGTGCCGGCTTGGTGCCCGGGTCTTTTTTGTACTGGCCGGCTCCTACAATTTCATCATGTCTATTAGCTGCTTGCTTTTCCTGTCTAGTGCGTCTTGTAGGCTTTTGGGGTACTGCATATTTAGCGCCGCTCATTGTGTAGTGACCTGACATTGCGATATCCCAAGCAGGGGTATCTCAGCGCGGCATGCTGGCTGTGGGCAGGCAGCTGCCCAGTCTGAACCCCACTCTGTGCGGCCTACATCTGACGTACCAGGCTCGCCAGTCCAGGCCAGTTGCTTATCTGTCCCCGCATGTCACAGGTGCTGGCTGCACGAAGGGGAAGCACCTAAATAGTTTGGTTTTGTCAGCTCTTTGAGAGTTGGACCAAAGCCCGGAGTATGACTGCTCCCTCGCTGCCTGTCCAGGTGTTTATCCCAGCCTCTTGTCAGTTCGCAGTGCCTGCCACCATCAACAAATTATAAGAGAGAGCATAGGCACATTCTGCATCCAGCCCTGTCAGTCCAAGTCAACTCTCACTCCCTGTTCGCACTACCTGCCACCCATGCTTATAGAAGTCCTCGTCAGCCCAGTATACCTCTCCTCTCTGATCGCATTACCTGCCACTCTTAATAAAGAGAGAGCATAACTGCATACAGCCCTGTTTATTTAGTACGCCCCTACCGTCTCTCTATTCGCATTGCCTGCCACCTTTGCTACCCAGGCTTGCTGACCTGTCCTGCGCCTCCAGCTGGCAGTGGCCCACGTTGCGTTGCTTGGACACCTTGTCTCTATTATTCCAAAGTAGTTCCCAACAAGGACATAAGGCTTAGGCGCATAACGATACAAGCCATGTCAGTGTGGACTGTTAGGTGTCCATCGCTGCATATCGGTCAGGCAAGGCACGCAAGGTCTTACAGGAGCCAATGCCCTTCCACCTTTCCCTTGTCACCATCTCATGCCATAGCAGCTGGTGCCCCAGCCACGCAAGCTAGGAAGCCAGCACAACTGCCAACAGGCCTGCTGTGCACGGCTCTCACACTCCTCCCACGAGCCTCAGGCGATACGCATGGCAAACCAGCTAGCCCGGCCCGTCAGCCCTTCAGCAGCGCCAGCCGCACAAGTAAACAGCGCGCTCTGAGCCACGTAGCCCAGCTCCTTGTCCTGGCGGTTGCCGTTGGGGGACTTATACTTGTCCCCGCCAAGCTTAGCGGCAGGCTGGCCCCAGATAAAAGTTAGTTATTGTAGCCTTGCAGCGCTTAGCGACACTGGCAATGACCCTACAGGTGCCAGGCCCTGTGTTCGGCCAACGGAGTCGGACGATGCCATCTTGACGGCGTGCACCACCACTCTGCAGGTTGGGCGCTTGTCAGCTATCTCTCCTACTTGCTCTTCTTCGCTGGCGGAACCATTTCTCGCATGACCGCCCATGGCCAGCTGGCACCCAGGGAGCGCGATGCCCAAGTAAGCACCAGCAAAAGTCGCCTGGCGTTTGTGCTCTTCCTGGCGGCTGTGCCTGCTGGGCACTACCTGGCCTGGTGGCTGGGGCCCTCCTGGCACAGGCTGCCTGCAACTGCAGAGCGGCTTTTGAGAGCGGCTGGGTACATCATGATGTTCGTCAGCTGCTGGCTGCACAGCGTGGCGGCGGCCGAGCTGGGTCAGGTGAGGCTGCTTGTATACTGGGATGTCCGATGCCCAGGTTGCAATCGGCATATAACGGGCCGCCCCTGCAAACCCTACCATGGGCAGTGTTATGCTCCAGTTCCCATCCATCCATCCCACGGTGGTAATGGGATTCATGGTACCAGGTCTCTGCATCCCAACTATGAGTGGTCAGGTACAGCCATTCAAAGCTGCATGCAGGCTTTTGATCGGCTTGTCACCCCTGGCAGCCTAGTCACCAGCGGGGTCTATGCTTCATTGCAGCACCCCATCTACACCTCCTACATGCTGCTCTTTTGTGGACACTGCCTCAGGTAAGTAGGCAGGCTCGGCCCTCCGGCCACCAGCATGTGCGCAGCCATGCAGCATGTGAATGCTGAGTATTGTTTGCTTTATCCCTGTCCCTGCTTCCTGCCTTGGCAGAATGGGAACAATTACGTCAAGGCCTGCATTGACCAGGCTGTGGGCTCCGCGAGCCTTGCTGCTGAGAGTAGAATGACGATATGTGTTCCAGCTCTGATGCATGTGCAGCCTGGGCAGTCCGCTGATAGCGGCCTTGCTGCTGGCAGCCTGCCTTGCGTACTACTCAGTGAGGACATGCACAGAGGAGGGGCTCTTATACGCTGAGTTTGGGCAGCAGTATGAGGAGTACCACAGAAGGGTGGGACGGTTCCTACCGCGGCTTCACCCTGCTGACTGACGAATGGTTGCTGCCCTGAGTGCGGCGGTCCTTGGCAGTGTCGATGAGGTGCTCAGCGCTGAAGATAGGCTCCCCGGCTGTTGCATGACACTCAGGATGCTGCCCTGAGCTGAGTGTTGCAAAGGCTGCGCGGACGACGTTGCAAGTGCTTTCTTCTCTTGGTGGCTGTTAGAATGGAGCCAGAAGGGGTGTCTACTTGGTTGAGTGGCCTCCCTTGGCACAAGAGCAGCTTCCAAGGATCCCCCTTTTTGAGTTACCACGCGGTTTTTTCAAGCACTCCCTGGGAAGCTAAGATGGGATTCACCTCAGGTGCAGTACCTGATGGGCAAGCCTTCTATGGAGCGGTCACACAACAACATGGAGCCCCAGAGACTAGCGTAGAACAGCTGGAAAACACAAGGAACAAGACGGGGCTGTCTGAAGCTAAAGTCAGATCAGAAGTGTTGACAACACGATGACATGTGCATGGCATCTTGTGCTGCATCGAAGTGTTGACATCTCTGGTTCAATGCGTTGTGCGCAGCTCTGGACGCTTCTGCGTGTCCTTGCGTCTGTAATACCAGGAATGTAGCGAGACAGTGTGAGGAGTACAGCAGGTCAGATGTCTCACTTGCTTGTCGTGCTAAACGTTTCGTTCCCTTTTTTCATTCTTTGCCTCACCTGGACGCGCATGTGCTTGTCTAGGTACTGGCTTGCATGTCATGATGCCCAGGGCAAGGAAACTGCGATCACCCACTCTCACCACCTTCCCTTTAGGCCCTAGGTAACATGGAGCCAGAGCAGTCGGAGATGGAGGCGATATATGGCGCAGCAGCGGTTGAGCCAGAGCAAGTGCCACTGCCCAAGGGCACTGCAGCCGGACTGGTGGAGCCAGTGCCCGTGGGTGGTGGTGTGCAGCAGCCCACAGCGCACCAGTCGCAGCTGGGCCCTGAGCAGCGCCTGGCGGCCGCTGGCGTGGAAACAGCTGCGGCAGCAACAGAGCCAGTATTCCTGCCTGTCCATCAGCAGACCAGGCCTATGGTCCGAGCTGCCGCACTGCAACCCCAGGCGCAGCAAGCGCAGCTTCCCGTGGCTCTGGGTGCTGCCCAGTGGCAATCAATAGAGGGAGCCGGCTTTCCAGCCCCGACCGTCCTTGGAGGGGGCCTGGTGGCTTGCGCTCAACGCCCGGCGCAGCTGCCGCTGCGGCCGACGTTGCTCGCCCAGCAGCAGCAGCAGCAGGTGCAGTTGCCGCCTCCACAGCAGCCGACAGACGGTGATGTGGAGTTCCTCCCGGCCTACGACGCCGATGACAGCAGCCAAGCCCTGCAGCAAGGCCTGCCACCCGGGCGGCATGCCGGCTTAAGCCAGGGCCTGTCACACCCCGTATCGCATGGCCGGTTGGGCGCCGGCGGCGGCGGCAGCAGCAAGCTAGAGTTCCTGCCCGGCTTTGCGCCTGTGGAGGTGTTTATAGGGGGCCTGCCTCCCACTGCCCAGGACTTTGATGTGTTTCTGGCACTGGCGAAAGCCGGCGAGGTGCTGTCACTCAAGATCTTCCGACGTAACAAGGACAGGGGTGACTGCCGTGGCTTTGGTGGGTGGGCGGCCGGTGGGCCGGTCATTGTTAGGGCTGGCCTGAAGCGCTTCACTGGGGGGCGTTTCTCCGGAGACAGCCTGAAGCTCCATGCCATTTTGCTGCAAGATGGTGCCGATCGATGGAGAGCTTGGCACCTTGAAGCTTGGAGACCTGTCCTGAATATAGTGTCGAACTCGCCGCGTTCTTGTTCCTGGCTGGTCACCTGGTTGGACGCTTCCCGTTGTGAAACATTGCAGAGCGGTCGCAGAAAGCGCCTGCTCGAGTGACTCTCTTCAGACAGGCCTGGGCCTGCGCTGCCTGGCCATTCTGCCAACAGAGTGCGCACGGCTGCACCTGCCTTCTGCAGGGTTGGTGTGCATGGCAAGCAGGAGCGACGCTGAGCGGGCGGTAGCGGAGGTGAAGGAGGTGAGTAATGCGTGACTCGTAGAAAGGCCTATCTGACACCACTAAAGGTGCTGGCACGCCAGGGCCTAGCAAGGCGGGGAGGCAGGTTCACGGCCGGTCCATCCTGACCCACTCTCAGTGCTTCTGTGTTGAGTGCACCCCATGTATGGTGGAACACAAAGCACAGGGCTCACCCCCCGGTGCTACCTTGCCCCTCCTGAAGGCCTGCGGCTGTGCTGTGGCTGTCACCATCCCCGCCGCTGCTGACGTGGCGGCCCTAGATGAGGCCGTCCAGAAAGGGCCCGTCGTGCTGCAGCCTGTCATAGGCTCTCTGCGGACTGCGGTGGCTGCCGATCTGACAACTGGCGGCGACGCGGCAGCAGCCAGTGGTGGGGGGCAAGCCGGACTTGGGGGGTCTGTGGGCGAAGAGCACAGCAGCGCTGGGCAGCAGCAGCAGCACACCGCAGTGCAGCGGCAGGGGTCAGGCGGAGAGACAGTGGTGGGGGTAGTAGGCGGCGTCACGCCCCAGCCGACCCCTCCGGAAGGGAGCATGGCCCGCATGCTGCGCATAATTCGTGAGCATGGGGATCGCAAGGCTGAGGTGGCAACGGCAGCCTTCACCACCCTGCTTGCCATCCCTGGCCGCCCGCGATTAGCCTTCACTCCCAGCCGGCCCTTCCGGCCGGCCTTGGCCGCCCATGCGGCGCCCCTTCCGCTGCCCGTAGCGGCAGAAGGAGGGCTTGCGAGCGGGAAGGCTTCCTGGCCGGCGCCAGCAGCCCAGCAGGGACCGCAGCAGGCACAGCAGGGCTTGCAGCCGGAACGCTCCCAGCAGCAGCAGCAGCAGCAGCAGCAGCAGTCATCGCAGCCGCAGGCAGCAGGGTCAGTGGCGGCGCCATTGCAGCAGGGCCAGCATGCGCAGCAGCAGGGGCAGGACATCGCCGGCCTGCCGACCAGCAGCAACTACCTGGATGCCTACCCACGCTGCAAGGCCCTCATGGACAAGTTCCAGGCAGGAGCCAAGCCCGGGGTGGCCCCCAAGACCCCCCTACAGACAGTGCACGAGTACGCCTCCCGGCTGATGCTGGAGGCGAGTCATGAGCATGCAGCCGGACGAAGTTTTGGTGCAAGTATTCATGACAGCCCTTGCCGCTTGCGTGCACCCAGCACTTTGCTCCCTCTTTGGGGTGGCTGGAATGCCGGCTTGATTGCCTTGGTCCCCGAGGTCAATGTGGGGCTACTGCAGGCTTACTACCTTGGTAGTTCAGGAGGCAGGGGTGGTACACCCTGCGTAGGCAAGGATTGTGCCATGCTCTCAGACGTCTGCCTTGCCACTGCATGCCGTCTTGCCTGTTTTGGAAGTAGACGACGCAGCAGTCGAGTCCTCTGTGCAATGTCCAGCGCAGGTGCTGTACGATGAACGTGCGGAGACGCCCCTTGGGCCTTTCTCAGTGGAGGCCAAGCTTGCGGGGCAGCGGGGCACGCAGACCTTCGCCTCGGGCAATGGCCGTGCCAGGAACAAGCAGCTCGCTAAACAGGTGGGCGGCCTTGCGCTCAAGTACGTGCATGGATAAGGCAAGGCCGGGACATGGCTTCCCGAGAGGGTGAGCTTAGGGCCCAGGAACTTGACCTCGCGCCGGTGGCCGGGAAGGCCAAAGAAAAGCTGTGGGCGCGTGAGCGGCGGTGGGTGTGGCCGGATGCATGCAGTGAAGTGTAGGCCAGTCGTGGTTGGCTGTGGACATGGGCGGGTGTCAGAAGCTAAGAAGGGCCTGGGGAGCTAGAGTGGCAGCCACCGGCAAGCAAGACGGCGACCTAGGCAGGATGTCGGCACGGCCACAGAGCCCAGTACCCCGCATGCTGGCCTGACAGCCGGCCTGGCTCCGCTCCGCTCCAGGGTGGGGCTGGGGCCCTTGCTGGTACCAACACCCAGGCACCTTCAGCATTGTCTATCCACAGTGCAGGTGGCAGCTGCCGCCCTGCTGGAGAGCCTGCTTGCCACCGTGCCCGAGGCAGACTTTTTGGTGCCCGGCAAGTCCAAGGAAAACAAGGTGTGTATGGCACGCCACATGTAGCCAGTCTGGTGCTGCGCCACCTTGGGGGCTTGCTGTTAGGGGTGCTGCTAAGGGCCAAGCCCTGCATGGGGGTCAGTCCCCTGCATCCCAATTCCTTGCATGGGTTGGGAGCCATCTTAGCCCGGCTGGGCAGCTCTGGGTTGTCAGTGTCGAGACTTCCACACCTCTCATGCGCTTCGCCCGGCGGCTGCCCTGGCTCACGAGTCGTGGACACTGCACATTTCATGTCATGATTGCATAAGCACCCTTCTCTCAGCGCCTTCCGCTGCTGGTCTGCCGACATGCCCTTTCGATCGGACCCCCCTGTATCAAGCCTGGCAAGGCCGTGTAGCTCGCCCTCTTGCTGCACTAAGCACCCTCCACCCTGGCTGGCACGCAGGCGCAGTATGTCAACCCGCGCATGGGGCTGGGCGTGCCGGGCAGGGGGGCCGGCGGCCGTGGCGGCCGGGCAGCGCCAGTGAGCGGCAGGGGCCGTGGGCCCTCCTTTGTCAGTGGAGGCCGCATACAGCCTGACCGCGACGGGGCCGGGTTTGAGTTCCGGCCGGCGGGGCGGCCTGGGTATGGGGACGAGCAGCGGCAGCAGGTGGGTCTGTCCTGGGTCTGTCCTGGGAAGGTGTGCTGTAAGGCATCTCGGGACGCGTGGAGGCTGCTGCGCTGTGGGAGGGCGGGTGGGAGCTCGTGGTAGTAAGGAAGCAGTGGGCCTTCTTGTCCCGTTTAGTGTGCCTCGCATTCTCACTCTTGCAAGCTCTTGTTAGTGTTGAGGCGCTTTGCAGCTGGTCCAGGGGGCCCCACCTTTTTATTTCTTACTTATCATATATCAAATACCATTTTATTGAAAAAACACCCTGTCAGGCAGGTGGAAGGCGGCATGCCTACAAGGGCCGAGCGTCTGTCGTGGTTTGTTGCAGGCCGTTGCCAGCTATCCACCCCAATATAGCAAGCAGGCGCCCAAGTTTGGACTGCTGGACAGCAGCCGGATACCCACCCAGCAAAGGGCCCCGCAGCTTTACCCACCTCCTGCCGGCTATGCGAGTGGCTCGGGGATAGCAGAAGGAGTCAATGCTGTCCCCATAGGGTCCAGGCAAGGCGTGCACGCTACGCCTACTGGCGGCAGCGCCACCAGCGGCTGGCAGGGCGCCGCAGCAGGGGCGCAGTACGGGAGCCGATTTGCTGCTGCCGAGCAGTATGGGAGCAGCGGCGCCGACGGCTACGGGAGCACAGGTGCTGCCGGCGGGAGGCAAGGAGGGGAGGGGTCAGCGGCGGCTTATGCAATCAATGCAACCCCCGCTGCTCCTGCAGCTGTCTATGGTGGTGCCGGCTTCAGCGCAGCAGCAGCGCAGCAGCAGCCGCAGCAGGAGGCGTTCCAAGCCCAGCAACGGGCGCAGCCTTGGGCGCAGCAACAGGGGCAGCATGGCTACGATGCGGCTTCTTACTATGGTGCGGCCTCCTACGGCACCGCGCCCGGATCTGGGACCTATGCTGCGCCATCTGTCTCGCCATACTACCCGGCGACAGATGCCCAGCAATCGCATCAGTTCACTAACAGTTACCAGTCTCAAGGACAGCAGCCGCATCAGGAGGGCCAGCAGCAGCAGCAGGATGCGGCCCAATCGGGACAGGGAGCATCATTCACAGCAGCTGGCACTGCGCGGCAGTATATTAGCAACGCAAGCGGCAGCAGCAACGCGCAAATCGCGGCAGCATATGCCACAAGCACCGGGCGGGACGAGCAGCAGCAGCAGCAGCAGCAGCAGCAGCAGCAGCAGCAGCAGCAGGCAGGTCATGCACAGCAGCAGGCAGGTGTTGGCAGCTATGGCCAGGCATCCAACGGTGTGTATGCCAGCAGCGGGGCGGGCTACGGCAGTGGCCAGGCAGTGGCAGGGAGCGGCCTCCGCACCGACAACAGCGCCTCATTGCCGGCTCCCAACCCGTACCAGCAGCAGGTGCAGGGGCAGCAGGGCGGCGGGAGCGCTACCCACCAGACCAACGGTGCAGGGTACAGCATTGCAGGCTATGGCGCGGGTTATGGGTATGGCGGCGCGGGCGCCTATGGCACTGCCAGCAGCTATTACTACGGTGTAAGCGGGGAGGCGGTGGGGTATGCAGCAGGGCCTACTGGCGGCAGCGCCTATGGAAGCTACGGGCCTGGCGGCAGCACTGCTGCTGCTGCTGCTGCTGCTGCTGCGTATGACCCTTCCAACCCTGGGGCAGCCGGCTACAGTGGCACTGGGGCTGCTTATGACCCTGCCAACCCATCGGGAGCAGGTTACGGGGGTGCAGCTGCAAGCACAGGTCAGTACTACTATGGTGGTGGTGCTGGTGCTGGCAGTCAGCCGGCCAGCCAGGCTGGGGCTGCTGCACAGCAGCAGTACCCAGGCGGCACGGGTGGTGGAAATGATGACACATACTATCAGGCGTACTAGGATCAAACGACTCCATGCGAGGTGCACGTGGCACCACAAAACTGTCTGTAAGCCCTCTGAAAGCGCCATGCAATCGCTTCGTGGCACCCCAGG
This sequence comes from Parachlorella kessleri, assembly GCA_001598975.1. Classification (NCBI taxonomy): domain Eukaryota; kingdom Viridiplantae; phylum Chlorophyta; class Trebouxiophyceae; order Chlorellales; family Chlorellaceae; genus Parachlorella; species Parachlorella kessleri. Next base: position 747 of record BBXU01000548.1, on the reverse strand, counting down.
CTGTTTGGGCGATGCTGGGGCAAAAGCCCACCCCCATGGGAACCTAAAGTGGAATGAACTTCTTGTGCTTGGGTGTTCTTGGCTGGATCGGAACTGTGTATGTCGGGAGTGTGTGCTGGAAATGAGAAGAGTGCACTGCACAGTGAAAATGCAGTGTGTTGTGGCTTTAGAATTACTTTGTGCCGCGCGGTATGGGAGTCTTTTGCTGGCTTTAAGTTCCCCATTCTGAGCGCGTCTCCCGGTGCTTTGAGAGAGATTACTCCTGCCGTATAGATTCCTGGCTCCCTGCTGCCATGAGATGTGAGCCGTAGGCAGGTCAACCCTAAATTGAGAGCAGCAAAATTGGCTTGGGGCCCATGGGGGCAAGGCAATGGATGGCAAGCTTTCTGGGTACACGTATTACCATCCGGGTGTTGAGACGCTGCCGGCAGTGGTGCAGGCAGCGCTTGTAGGATATCAGGCATAGGAGGGCGTGTGCAGTATGGCCACATGGCCAGTATCCCTAAAAGACAGCGTAGTCTGTGCCCTATGTACTGAGGGAGCCAAAACACTGTCAAAGAGGGGCATGGAAGCCCCAAGCATACCACCCGACGCGGGGCGCGTTGCAAACAAAGGAGTGGCCTCTTAGTCCCTATGCAACCTTAGGTTTCCTGCCAGGGTGTTATGGCAATGACGCGCTCTGACTGTGCAACAGCGTTGTGCCTAGGCCATCACTCTACCCATTCTTCCATGGGCTNACAAACTCCC
>BBXU01000547.1:0-19187 GCA_001598975.1 Parachlorella kessleri | reverse complement strand
CTGGCCTCATGGGGGTCTCATTGTGTAGATCTCTTACCTAGCAGATGCATGACTAAACTTTGACACATGTTGAAGCCTACAGAGCAAAGAAGTACTTGCACAAGAAGTGCACTTCCCCAGCTCCTATTCCGGTCCTCTCTCCCTCGCAGCATGACGTCCCCACGGCAGCTGTCAGGCAAAGAGGTGGCCTTGGCAGTGGGAGTTGGAGTCGCTGTGGCCGGCCTCGCTGGCATTGCGGCCGGGGCATCCCTCGCATCTCTTGCAACCCTGGCTCTAACTAACTCTGGCAAGAGGCCAAGGAAGCCCCTTGGCCAGGAGAAGGTGTCAAGAGACGAGGAGGGCCGTCTATTGAACTGGCAAGGCGTGCTGAAGTCCATCAAGCAGGGGGTGAGTTTTGTAGTCTGCAGCATGTGGTATCTGGTCTATGCAGCACCTGAAACGCGCGTGCATGGCGCAGCTGCTTGCCAAACGGCCTCCTTCTCTGCTGTTGGCTAGGCTTTGCTTGCGCCATGCACTCTGCATCCCGTCCTGTACGTACAGCTCAACTCTCACACCCTGTTCGCACTACCTGCCACCCACGCTAATACCTTGGGGTGCTGGCCTCGTTCACTTTGAAGTTGAGCATTAACAAGAACCATAATTGCTCTGCAGGGCATCTCTCCTGAGCTGCGTGCAGAACTGTGGCCAGCCTTGCTGGGCGTATACTCTCCTGAGGCAACAGAGGATGAGCGGCACAGCAGCCACGCCCAGTTGCAGCGGCTGTACGTCAAGCTGATGCTGGTCTGCCTGGAGCTAGAGAATGAGCTGGAGGCAGCCAAAGGCATCAAGCTCTCATCCAGTGCCTGTTCAAGCGCAGAAGTACTACGAGGTAGCAGTGGCAAAGCAGTTGCGGCAGCTCAGCACGAGCAACACCAAAGGCAGCAGGCGGAGGACCTGCCGCTGCCTGGCAACCTGACTGCATTTGCTGAGGCGCACCGCATCATTGTCCTAGACGCTGTGCGCACCGATTTCTCGAGGCAGCCAGGTGCCCGCCACGGTCCAGCAGCAGCAGAAGCTAACAGCCGCCGCAGCAGCCAAAGTGACGGCATTAATAGCGGCATATTTGGTAGCCCAACAGTGACGGTACTGCCGGTGGCTGTCCTTGACGGCATCCCAGAGATAGTATTTGTTGACCACCCACCAGAGCCTGCGCGCACAGCTCCTTCGGAATCTTGCGCACCTGGTGCCAGTGAGGCAGCTGCACCGCTCGGCACAGGCAGCTCGCAGCTGTGGACAAGCCAGCTGGCAGAAGAGGCACTATCTTCAGCCACGCATGTGCCACATGCTTGTCGGCGACAAATGCTGCGGCTGATGAACTTGCTGTCAGCCTATGCCATACACGACCCTGAAACCGGGTATTGCCAGGGCATGTGAGTGTGCTAGAGATGACAATACTCATTAAGTTCTGGTCACGATACGCGCACGTAAAGTATGTTTTATACCTATATCTTAGGCTGCTGCACCTACCAGGGCATGTGAAGGCTGAGACGACTGCGATCACCCACACAAGCAAGTCTCATGTTTGGGAATGGAAAGTCCTCGGAGGTTTGCAGCTGCACTTTGAATTCGCGCTTGGATTGTTCGCTGTATTTCAGCTGCCTAGATGGCCTGCCTGCATAGGTAGAGTTTAGCCCTCAAACTTATGGTGCCTTGCAGGTCAGACCTGGCCGCCATCTTCATCCAGCTGTTTGATGATGATGCACTTGCCTTTGCCTGCTTTGAGCGGCTCATGCGGGGCGCCCGCCGCAATTTCAAGCACGATGAGACGGGCATCAAGTAAGGGGATAGTGCCCCTTGGTGGCCGTGAGGTTGCATGTGCCGCGCATTTGTGATCAGGACATCTGCGTGGATGCATGAATGGACCATCGTACGCAAACTACCGTAAGGAGGTGGAGGGTTCAAACGGCGAGGCGAGCCGTTTCAGCGAGGTCCCTACGCCTTGCTTGTGTGCACCTAGCTGTGCGAGTTGCTGTTTTGGACTTGGTGAGCGATGCATGCCCCCAGCACATGTGGGGCGCACTTGTCAGCTATGTGCTCATCACCCTCATTCGGTTGGAGTTGTTTGCAGGCAGCAGCTGCGTCAGGTGGCCAAGATAGTGGGGCACACCGACCCCTCCTTGTACGCGCGGCTATGTGCATTGCAAGCACAGGACTGCATGTTTGCCTACCGCATGGTGAGAGGCTGAAAGGACGCACAGGGTTTTGTGCGTGGGGCAAGTGTGTACTCTTAAACTGGTCCGACTGGCTGTCTGTCACTTGCCTGTCAGCAGCAATCATATGAATTCATTGTGTTATCAAGTGATGCAGGCTGACATATGTGAGTTACTAGTGTTTCTCACCAGCAGGGTTTTTAGCACACCATGCCTGATGGCCATCATTGCTGCGCACCACGCAGGTAGTTGTCATGTTGCGGCGGGAGCTCAGCGCAGAGCATGCTATGACCTTGTGGGAGATCCAGTGGGCCCATGAAGCAGCCACAGCCCTAGAAAGCCCAGCGGCTGCTGCACAGCTGGCTCCCTCTGCCTCTTCCGGCTCTTTGCACCGCAGCGGCAGCGCCGGAGGAGGCGTGGCCCTTTCTTCCAGCGGCAAGGCACTCTCTCGCAGCGGCAGCAGCACCAGCGCGCTGGGTAGCGGGACAGCAGCAGGGGCGGACGCAGGTGCTGCTGCACAGCCGGCGCGGCCAGGCAGTGCCGGGGCCAGTGCGGCGGTGGTGGCTGCCACGCGGGCCGGCAGTATGCCGGCAGAAGAGGACGGCAACTTCCAGCACTGGTTTGTTGCGAGCGCCATCAGGGGCCAGCGCTGGGAGGTGATGCACAGCTGTCAGGACCACGACGACGTGCTGCGGCTCTTCAATGGCATCAAGATTGACTTTTGGGCCACTCTGACGCACGCAGAGAAGTGCTTCAAGCGCTATGCCCAGGGGCGGGCCGTCATGCAGCGTTTGTAGCACCCTCGCACGGGGGAGGGCTAGGTGTGTAGCTCTGTGCATGTGCCTATGTGGGTCTTGCTACTACTAGCTGGGCACACTCCCTCAGGCAGGCTCTAGAACACCACCTGCCTCTTGTCCTGTCAGCTTATCATTCCCTTCCCTGGTCCCCTACCAGCCATAATGAATAGTTGCAGTTATGCATGGTATGGTCTATGGCTGTCTATGTGGCAGCTGTGCACTTGGCAGGCTTCAGCTTTGGCAGAGCTGTAGGCCTAGGAAAAGCTGTAGGAAACGCTTGCCATTCATAACCTTTTCTCAGGCGTGGCGGCTTATGGTTGCAGGCCCATAGAGCTATTTGCTGTTGCTAATGCCCCAACCAGCCCAGCTTAGCTTGTCTGAACAGTGCTGCTTCAATTTAGTGATGTCACCAGGTTTAGGCAGGCTTCGGTCAAATTTGACAGAGCGCATATGCTCTGTGTTTAGGATGGTTCGGGCCTGAAATGTAGATGATCTGTTGGCCTCGTTTGGTAGACAGAGATGCTAGATGTCTGACACATGGTGCAGACACCCACCTCTCGTGGTGTGAGTGGGCTTTGGCGAAGAGTTTCTCACCAAAGCTCACGGTGCCTTATGCTCGCTCGGCTTAAGGGTGTTGTATTGTTGAACAAATGCCAGATAGACATAAAGAATCGGCAGACATGAAAGTTCTGTGCTATGGGGGAGAGGCAAGCAAGTCAAATAGCAGCAGAAGACAGCAGCAGAGAACGCCTTCAGGCTGGGGCATGGCCTTCGCGAAGGTGCTGTCCACACCAGTAAACCTTGCAATGTCAAAACCAAGCCTCGGGCACATCCTGCATGCAGCCCTGACAGTCCAGCTCATCTCTCACTCCCTGTTCGCATTACCTGCCACCCACACTAATAATACCAGAAAGACCACAGTTTCATCCCCGCCAATGCCGACAAAAGCGCGAACCAAGGCTTGAAAAAAGTAGCTTGGGAACACCTTCTGTCACGAATAGCACATTGTCGACTCTTGGCCGTGCTGCTTCCAACGCGCTTGACTTCCTAAGCTGATGTCTATTGCTTGCTCTTCTTCTTCCTGCTCTTGCGCTTCTTCTTGCCCAAGGCCTGGCCTGTCCCAGCCTCTCCAGTGCCGGGAACAGGGCCGGCCCCCTCGCCTTCCACCTCTTCATCCTCATGCACCCCACCATTCTCCTCCCCGCTTGTTCCGCCTTCTGCAGCGGAGCCCTCTGTCTCTGCGACGGTGCTGCCATTCTCGTCAGCGCCTGCTGCTGTGCCTGCTTCCTCAAGCTCTGCAGCTGGCTTGATTGATGTATGGACTGCCACCTCCACGGCAGCGTCAGAGGCAACCGCTGCGGGACGGACATCGGCTGACACCTGAGGGATGGCTGGGCCGGCAGGGAGGTCAGCATCCGCGGCGGCAGTTGACTCATCCCCTGCCCTCTCCTCACTGTGTTTTTCCTGCTGGCGCTCCTCTTCCTCCTGCTGGCCCACCACGAGTTCCCAGTCCTCTTTTTCCTCCGACTGCGCCTGCTGCTCTTGCGAGTTTGCCGCCTCTGGGGCTGTGTCGGTGAGGTTCAGCCCTGCATAAAAGCCGAGTGACCGTCTTGCTTCTAACTTGCAATGCAAGGTAAAGTCTTTTTTTCACACTGCAATGCTGTTTGTTTAGACGTGCGACGAGACCGCACAAAACCACAGAAGCAGCACTTCCAGACATCCAATCTGAGTAGACGTATCCCGGCTGCCATCGCAAAGTCTAATACGCCTACCTCCAGCATCGCATCACACCGCGCCTGTTCATAAATTCCCAACAGATGATAATTTCTTGCTCTCCCGCATGCACCATGCCCGGCCCTCTTGCTGCTGCCCTCAAAAGCCTGGCCATGCACTCCATCACCAAGCACTATAGAATGCCAGCATTCTTGCACCTGTTCCAGCTCACCTTCCTCAAGGCCTGCAGGGATCTCCTGTGCTGCACTCTGTCCATGCTCCTCATGCCCAGCTGGATCGCTGTCGAGCAGCTCATTAAGTCCCTCCCCTACCTCCTCAGGTTGAGCCGCCGCTGCTACTGGGGCGGCGACACCTGTGGCAAGCATGTCCCATAAGGGACACTGAAGTGTGGCATCTTTACTGGCCAGCCTTGACTGGTAGCGGCCTGCTGGAAGTTTGCAGAGTGACCAAGAAACAACCCGTCACAATTGAAAGCCCAGCACTCACGAAGCACTTGTCACACAGCACAACAGGGAAGGTAGTTGGGCCACATACCAACAATCTCCTTGTACTCCTCGTCCGCAATAGGGCCACCACCGTCCCCGTTGGCAAACGGCTCCAGCCCGCTGGCTGGCACCAGCGCCCTTGCCTCACCACCTCCCGCGGCCTCCGCTGCTTCCAGCCCCGCCGCTTCAGCAGCAAGAGGGCTGCCGCTGCCCCTAACTTTTTCAGGTGACCGCGTCGGAGGTGAGGGCGCTGGGGTTGTGTCGCGGCTGCGGGCCTCCAAGTCAGCCACCTGCCGGTCCACCGCCTCTAGCTGCACAGGGGTGTAGGTTGCACTACTATAGGCCCAGATAGGGCAGGATTGCCCGCCATGACTAGCACATCAGACTGGCAGGGAGGGCCAGGAGGGTGAATACGAGGCAAAGCTTGCAGGAGTGGCGCAGAGCACACGGACAGCATCAACTCCGCCTCAGTCATAACTGCCACTATGGGTGAACCTGCCAATGGCCTGGCTTGCCCAAGAAGAGTGCATAGTCAAGTGTCTCGTAGTATGAGAAGCACAGGCTTGCCATACATGCTGGTTACCGCACCTGCAGGTCAACCACCTGGCGCTCCAGGTTGATGATGTGGCTGCGCATGGCGGCAGCCTCCTTGGCGCCTGCATTTAGATAAAGTTATAGGAGGCTATAGGAGGTCAGCGTCTAAGCTAGTTTGCAGCTGGAGTTGGGCTAAGTGACACCGACAGGTTGAGAGCACCAGCGCATCTTGGCCCGGCCAGCCCCTTGAATTGGCAGCCAAGGCCAAAGCTAGCTATCAACTGAAGTAGAAAAGCAGGCCGCCTCAAGAACTAAGCAAGCCGCAAGCTTTTCTCACTGAGCAATCACACTGTGTCTGGTTGGGGACTGCCAAGGCGGCAAGGTGCAGGAGAGGGAACGTTAGCTGGTGGAGGTCAGACGCACCGATAGCGGCCCGGCCCCTTGTGGCTGAGGACGGTGGTGACTGGCTGGCTGACGTGGCAAACTCGCCTGACAGGCGGCGCCCTGACTCCCCGTTTTCCTCGTGCTCTTCGTGGTTGCCGTCCAGCTGCTGTACAACAGAACAGCGCGATTTCAAACAATGGTCTTAATCTATAGCATTTCAACAGGTCCTAGCTGACGACTCTAGGACTGCAACGGGCGCCCCGGAAATGCTGACGCTGGTACTGGCACACCACCAAAAGCTTTTAGCAGTATCCGCATCACTACTGACTTCAATGTCTCACTCCGGGCCCCACACAGCCTACAGACACATGTGGACAAGGCCCCGAAGGGTGGGAATCCAAAAGCTGTCGTCAAGCAACTGCTTCAGGCAAAACAATAGAAGGTGGGCCATGCATTCCTGACCAGTGGGCACTGATCACAAGCAGCTTTGCCAGATCCTAGTTTGGCCAAACTAACCTGCTGCCTCGTGATCTTGTGAGCCTCCTTCTCTCGCACCAGTTCCCGCTCAACGCTAGCCATACGCTCCACCAACTCTACAGCAGTTGCGAAGAACACCATCTTTTTGAGCATTTCGTTTCCATAGGGTGCCCTGGTGCACAGCTGCAAATCGGGGTTGAAGCAAGCATCAGGTGACAACACGATTGACACCAGTTGCACTCCAGCGCCCAGTATAGGTAGTGGGCTTTGTCGGCTTCAGTCAGGTGCAGCATGGTGTAGCATTCCTGGTGAGGGAGCTCTTTATGTGCAGTGGAGGAGAAAAGCTCCGTTTTTTAACCTAAATACACAGCTATTCGTTCAGGTCTGCAGAGCCTGAGCATACCCACATCACTGTAAAGGATATGGCTGCTGGGGGCTGTGCCCACAGCTAACGCCATGCTGCAACAGGCAATGGGTGCAGCGAAGGCAATGGCACAACCGGTCTATCCAACTCTAAATGATCCCAACGGTTGTTCCAAGATGCCATGTAACATAGTAACCTATGAGACTTCCCGATCCCTGCATGGCTTACCAACGAGGTGTGCAGCACAGACCTGAACGCCATTCAGGTCCTCCCCTTCACTGCTACTGACACGACTCTGGAGCCCATCTCATGCTGTGCTTGGTCAAAGCCAACAAACCCTCCTATCCCATGCTGGAGCCAGGCAAGCCCCACCACAACACCCAAGTCCTGCACTCATCGCTCCCTGCCGCATGGTCGTCCCACCCACTCTCCGCAAGAGGGCAAGTCCCACCCTCAACAGGTAGCCCCCACCACAAGCCGACGTGCGCCATTCAACAACGCAACCTACACCCCGGCTCACCAGAGTCTGCCTTGGCGTCCGCCTGGATCTCTCCCAGCTGGTCCTCCAAGCGCTCGATTCGCCGCTGCGCCTCCGCCAGGCTGGCAGTTGCGGCATTCAGCTCCCGCTGATGATGCAGGCACTCCAGCTGAAGGGGGGCAGGGCACACCCAAGTTTTAGCGACGCAGCTGGTCTCACTGTACAGCAGGTGTTGCCCGACAAAGAGAGACTGACCCGGCAATTGCCTCGCTGCTGCCTTGCAGAGAGAGCTCAGCACAAGTGCAGCCAGGGAGGTGCCTGCTAGCGGGCTTGCCCTGAGGCAGTTGCAAAGCCCCTGAAGGCACTAACTCCACTGTTTAACCCAGTACACAGGAACCCGACTCAAACTTGTAGGAGTCTCAGTGTACCTGTGCCTGCTCAAGGTCCCGGCTGGCCAGCTTGAGAGCATCTTCCTTATCTTGCACTGCCCGCTTGAGGTCGCCCACCTGGCCCTCCAACCCAGTGATAGTGGACTCAAACACCAGGCCACGTCCCTGCCAGTCTGCAGTAAAGAGCGCAGCACAGACAGACCTCTGCAGCCCCTGCACAGGTGGTGCTAGGGACTATGACTGCCCTGCCACTGACCGCAGAGTTGAGATCGATCACCAGGCCCCGCCCCTGCCAACTTGTGCATGAGCACAATGGCCCCGGCTATCCCTTCTCAGGCGACATGAGCAAGACCCAAGTTCAGGCTCCAGCACATGTCGACTCCACTGGTCTTCAGGGTAGCCAGAACTACCACTTGTACAGTGGAGCACACTCAACAAACCTTCCCACCAGGGAGCAGGTGGCCAGTTCCATAGTGTGCTATGACAAGGCCCTTGCCAGCTGTCCCTTGGCCATGCAAGGAACCTCTCCCATGCGCGGCCAGCAGCGCCCACCCCTGGCTGCTAGCTTGCCTTTCATTTGCTGCTCCACCGCAGCCAGCATGGCTGCCTGGGTGGCCAGCTGGGTTTGCAGCAGCGAGATCTTGCGGTCCTTGGCGTGCAAGACATCCTGGGACGAGACGAAGCTCGTCTGCAAACCAGCACGGACAGTGGCAAAGCACTACTTGCCAAAGGTTGCATTTTACCCGTGCAAAGCGCTGCAAGGTTGGAGCCTCACCATCTGGGCATCCAGACATTTGGTGCCTACCACAAATCCCAGACAGCAAAACCTGCGCCGCTTGCAAGACTAAGAGATACAGGCAACAAGAAATACGAACAAGGTTGTCCGTCAGATGCTCCCAGCCATGACTGGTCAGACACCATGGCGAGGCAAAGCCATTACAGCGCTCCAGACTGACCTCCTTGGCGCTAAGTGCCTCTTGTGCCTCTGTGAGCTCATCTGCCAGCGAGGCAAACTGCACATTGGCCTGCCGCAATGCGTCCTGTCCCTCCTCCATTTGCTGCAACGCCAACAACTCGGCAGGTCACATATGTCACGTTGGCTTCATTCTGGAGGACGCTGCTGTTTGTCAAACAAGGATGCCACGCAGGGCGCCTCATGTGTTGCTTGCACTTTATACACTGACAGTCCCAAGGCCAGCCCCAACCAAAAAAGCAAACCTCGGTATGCCTCACTGGCTATATGCCCACCTGTTTGCCGCATGTTCTCATGGTCACAGCCAGACCTGCTCTGCCCTACCGCGCACCTTGTTGAGCACATGCATCTGCTCCAGCAGCACCTCCATCTGCTCCATCTTCTCGCGATTGGCCTTCAGCTCCTCATCACGCTCACCCACCGTGGCCTGCATATGCAGCCTTGGTAATATTCATGGTAATATTTATTTCGGTTAATCATGTTCCTGAAGTCGCTCAAACAGCTGTGTCCTGTGAAAGAGGTCGGGTGGTGGGTTGTGACACTGCACCAACCACCAACCAGCTAGTATAGAGGGTCACAACACATGAGGGACCCAACGACACCGCCGTAAAAGCTAGGTCAAATGAAGGCGCTCTGCCTGGAGCTGATCTCCCAGAAGTTCCTGGCTGGCTCGTCCACGCCTGCAGCGGGCCTAATGCAAGCTCACAAAGTGCTGGGCACCTACAACTTCCACTTTGAAAGCGCCGACATTGCCGGCCAATCGTCACCCACCTGCAGCCGCTCGGCCCTGGCCAGCACAGCGTTCAGGCTCTGCTGCGTCTCCTGCTGAGCTGCCTCTGCGGCATGAAGCTGACCTTCTGCCTGCAGACGCTGCTGCTCAGCCAGGCCCCTCGCCTGCGCAAGGTCAATGGCGCGATCTAAGCACTGCAATGTACCTGCTAGAAGTGCAACACCACTCCCACCCTACGTATTGGCTTTGCAATGCAGCCAACCACACATGCAAGGACAGCAGCCTCGGCAGAATTCGAGGGCACTGGCCAGTATCCATGTTGGAGCACGCGAACAAGTGCTGAGACTGGCAGGTGTGCAGCAACTTTTGCCAGGCTACCACACAGAATCTGGCACGGCGATTTACTAGGTCCACCCTTAATCTGCACCACCCACGCTCCAGGGTAGTGGGGCAGCAGGTGCACGTTACACATCTGTTAAGCTTTTGGTTAAGTCCTTGTTCTCAACCAGTGGTCTCCCCTCTTCCCATCCTGCGACTCACATGCTGGGCCTCCTTCAGATCCTGCCTCAGCTGGGCCACCTGTGCTTCCAAGGCGTCAAACTGGCTGCCACGTGTGGCCAGCACCCCACGCATCTCCTCAACCTCGGCGTCCGCCTTGGCACGGACCTGCACCACAACCGAGCAAGAAGGAGTGTACCATTTTGATCTGGCCAGACAGCAGTGACTGGTAGTGAAACTAAGCATAGAATGAGCAAGGAGTGGCGGCGACTAAGCGGAACAACCCCAGTGTTACACTTCCTGCCCCTCAGCCACTCAAGCCCAAAGCCAACCTCGATACCCCCAGCAGACCACAGTCTTGTGTCCAGTGCCACCTTCTGCAACTTGACTCCTTCCAATCTGACGGCAACAGCACTCCTCGCCGTAATCTCAGTCTGTTGCTTACCGTGTCCAGTGCCAGCTGTGCCTCCTGCAGCTTGGTCCTGAGGTCCTTGTTCTTCTCAGCAAGGTCGTTGCCCAGAAGCTGGTTTGCAGCCGCCAGATCAGCACTCAGCTGCCTGATCTTCACCTCACCCGCATCCAGCTGCTTCTGCAGGGAAGACAGCGTGTACATCGCCAGGGTTTGTACACCACCTGGTCAAATGTTATTGGTGCATACCCACGTGGGCGGTACAGCTGACACGCACACTTCGAAGGCGGCCGCAATGACTTCCAATGCCCACATGCATGCATCACTCTACCTGAATCATTTGGAATAGCGTGAGCGATGGTAGCACACTTCTCCGTAAGGTTCATCGCTCAGCCAAATCGGCAGGCCTACATATGTGGTCTGCGGCCAGGCCGTCTAGTGCTTACCTGAGCTTGCTCGGCTTCCTTACGGGCTGCCTCCAGTGACGACGCCAGCTGCACTTGGTCAACCTGCAGCTTGTCCACCAGGGCTCGCAGCTTCTCAAGCTGAGCTTGCTTCTCGTCCGCAGCGCGGCCCGCATCCTGCACAAACACAACAGCGAGAAGTGCTGGTGCTGCTAGTATGTGCACTGTCCACTACAGCTACAACCAACAGCCTGCTGCTAAGGAGCAGTGCATGCAAGAAAAGGAACCCCTCCTACAGAACAACTGCAGGTGTTTGTGCCGGATCAGGCGCACCAGGCATCCTGTAAGTTGGTGACAGGGCAATCCCCACTTCCAAATTATCTGATACTCAAGACTCCAATATTTGGGCCAGCCAATGATCAAGGCAACAGGCGTAGAGGTCACACTCCCAGCCTCTAGCCCTTGCCCATCTGGGTGACGACCTGCCACTGTGCTCTGCCTACTGCACCCTCAGCCTCTCCGCAGCCCTCCCAGCAGTAACCCATCCTCGCCTGTGGTCCTGCCCAGGTATCAGCACTCATCACCCACCTCCAGCAAGCGGTCCCTGGTGTCCACCTGCCGCTGTGCCTCTGCCAGCTGCGCCTTCAGCCCCTCGGCCGCGGCCTGAGCCGCAGCAGCGCGCTCCCGCGCGGCGCGCACAGCAGGCTCCAGCTCCTCACTCTTCCGCAGCGCAGCGTCCAGCTCGCCCGTCAGGGCGTTGAGCTGCAGTGCCTGCTCTGCCCGCTGCTTCTGCTCTCCTGCCAGCTTCAGCTGCAGGCTAGCAAGGGAGGCCTCCAGGGTCGCCTTAGCAGCCGCTGCCTGCTTGAGGTCGGCCTGCAGGTGGGTGACATTCTAGACAGTGTTTCTATTTCGCAAACACCTCTGCTTTCCAAGCTGGGCGGATCTACAATGCGAAGGGACCATAGCTTTGCCGCAGTGGGTGCGGACGGAGCGGTGTTCTTGGCAGTGCTGCCCATGCCTTCAAGTCGCCGTGCTGCTAGTGCACCCCCGGCCATGTCCACTTTCGATAAGAGCACTTGCCTGCAGGCTCTCCACCATCTGCTGCTTCGAGTCCACGCTGGCCATCAGCTGCACCGTCTCCACCGCACTTTCCTTCAGCTTGGCCTCCAGCGTGATCACATTGTGCTGCAGGCTACTGTATGCCGACTGCAGCCGGGCCTTGTCCTGCACAGGGGGTGAGTAAGAGTCCAGTTCGGTATAGATATCATCGCCAAACTTTTAATGGTAACCCTCCGGGTGATTTTGTTGTCCACACGTTAGGAAGGCTGTTTGTATAGCCCCTTGCAGCGGCGCCCCTGGCTCATCCATACCATGTTGTCTGCTGATCTGATAACACTGGCCCGCTTTAGTTACACCATTACAGTCCGCAGCCCTTCATGCATAACTGTCGGCAGGTAAGCACAGCTTCTACTGTACAAAATTCTAAGCAACGCCACGGACAACGAGCACCCACCTCCGTTTGCTCCCTCAGCCTGTCCTGTGCTTCCCGGTATAGCTGGGCCTGCCGGTCAATCCTCACATTCGTGCTGGAATCGTGGCGTTCCAGGGCAGAGGAGTGTTGGCGCTCGGTGTTAGACAGCGCACCCTGCACCCATATCGAAACGGAGCACCAAACCAGGCTTTCACCATGAGCCAGCGGCCGCTCCAGCATAGCCGACGGGGAAGCTTTGTGTGGAAGCAAGAAGGAGACAATCGGGCGCTTCACTGCAGGGCACCGCGCGAGGACTGAGCACTCCATGTCTTCATAATGCCAATAAAATTGCACGGTAGCAAAGCAAGCGCGGCCTTCGAACCTGCATGGTGGCCAGCTGCTCATTGGCAGCCGCCAGGCTGGCGTCCAGCTTCTGGTTGGCCTGCCGCAGCGCAGAGCACTCCTTGGCTAAGTCTGCCTCCGCCGCCACCTTCGCCTGAAGCTGTGCCTGCGCCGTCGCAAGCTCGCCCTTCAGGTTCTCACTGTGCTGCCTCCAGGAGCCAGCATCAGCTGCAGAGCGCCGCTCAGCATCACCCACTTTGGCTGCACTCTTGGCTGCAGCTAGCTCTTGCTCTAGGGACACAAGCTGCTGCTGAAGCGCCCGAAGCTGGCTGCCATTGTCAGCAGCGGCTTGGTTGCCGTCGGACCGGCTGAAAGAGCGCTTTAGCGGGGATGTATCCTGTAGGCAGTCAATCAAGATTGGCCTACTTAGCATTTGCGCGCATTGCAAGGCTATACTGTGATATCCCTGGCTTTTGTTGGCCATAATAACTCACAAGAGCACAGCGGAGTGTTTTGTGGTGCAGGTGAAGGAATTGTCGATCCACAAAGGTCCATCACAACCGCAAGACTTCCTCCCGGCCAGCCTGCTATCATAAATAAGCTGCACATGCCCAAACTAATCCCTGAAGCAGGCCGGTGACCCTCATCAGCCGAGCATAGAAGCCCCATATGGAAAACCTGTGTGGCAGCTAGTTGGCACTGTCGAACTGCAGTCTAATAACAACCACGCTGCGCTCTCTGCTAGCAGCATACCTGGCCTGTGGCGGAGTTCCGCCGGCTGGCACTGTCAAGTTGGACCTGCAGGCTTTGCACCAGCTCTGCACGCTTGCTTGCATCACGCTGCAGGCGACTGTTTGCAGTGCTCAGCTCAGTCAGCTCAGAATCCTTCTGCTGCACGGCCTGCACATAGCAGAGGCGGGTGAAGTGAGGGAGGATATATGAGGGTGCAACTGCACAGAGCCTATCCGCAGTGACACCCAATCTGTCTGCGGCATGCCTGGTGGGCACATGCACGGCCAGCAAACGCCCATACACACCTTGGATAGAGCAGCGGCGTCTTTCCTTGCTTTATCAAGTTCTTCCTTTAACCTGATGACTTGATTCTCCGAATCGTTCAGCTGCCGCGCTTTGACTTGTAGCTCCTTCTGGAGCTGCAGGGCTCACCACAGCGTTGGTTGCTTCTGCGTCTGTCCAACTTACGACCGACACTTGGACCTCCTTGCTGAACTACCTCACAGATAGGGGAGGAGTTGCGTGCAAGCTGTAAGCATGATCAGCACCAGTAGCCTTTTACCTTTTCAGCCCCAGGGTCCTTGCCTCCAAACAAGAAGGACATTGAGGTAGGTAGGTGACTTCAGTTGGATTCCAGATCGCTCCCTGCGGCTCACGAAGGCCGCCAGAATCCAAACAGCACCACAAAACAAACTATCCGAATGTTTATTACACTTTTATATGCACGGATGAGTACGAGTTAGGATTGATGGCATGGCACAGTGCCAAGGGATTCGATTCTTGGTATCCTGTCATGTATCCTGCTGACAAAAGCAAGGGCTGGATGTGAGGCCGTTCTTCAAGCATCAGTCTCTGCTGCCCTCCTTATTAGCCTATAAACTACCAACAACCTTGTCGTAGCATGCCCATAGTGTCACTCCTACAGTCAACGCTGACAAGCTTGCACAGGCTTCCAGCCCGCGCCTATACTATGTCTGCGTCCCAGAGTCTGCAGGGACGTGTCGTCAAAGGCGTGGTTTTTGGTGCGTGTTTTTCGTGGCATGTGGGCATGTGTACATGTTTGCAGGGTTAACCTTGCCCCTGGTTAACTGCGTTTCACTAACACCATGGTCGCGGTGTCTGTACTTATGTCCTTCATGTCTTTGCATGAAGATATGGACGGAACGCTTACCAAACCCGTTATCGACTTCGCTGAAATGAGGTAGGCCTGGGAGGTCTGCTGCAGGCTCAGGTTGTTGGATGGGGCAGTGCATCCCCTTGAGAGCCCGCTTCTAAATCTAGTCTAGTCTACCAGTGTACCTCCTATGCCTGGCTTGCCCTGTCCTTGCCTGCTCATGACCTGCTCGTCCTTTCCTTGCTCACCATCACTTCCCTTAGCAACGTCAAGCCCCATGCTGCAATGTAGGCGGAGAGTGGGAGTACCTCCTGGCATGGACATTCTTGACTACTTGCACTCCTTGTCTGAGGAGGAGAAAGCACGCGCCACGGCTGCCATTATGGATGTTGAAGAGCGGGCGCTGGAAAATATGCAAATCATGCCAGGGGCCCTTGAGCTATGTAGAGTACTGGATGACAGGGGCCTCCCCAGGTGGGTCCGTTCCAAAATGTGTGGGTACAATGTCAAGGGAGCACTTTGGCGGTCTGGCTTTTGTGGCCCCAATCAGTGCTACAGGCTTGCCCCTGCTACACATGCGGCTCTGACAACAAGTGCCAGGCAGAAGGAATAGCCTCCTGTCTGCAGGGCGCTTGTGACCAGGAATGTCACGCGGTCGGTGGATTTCTTTCACAAGACCCACTTCACATTGCCGCCTTTCGTGCCAGCCCTGAGCCGGGAGTTCATGCCCTACAAACCACACCCGGCTAGCCTCCAGCACATAGCCAGCCACTGGGGCATCCAGCCCTCAGAGCTCATGATGATTGGCGACTCAGCTAAAGATGACGTAAGTTGGGTGCTGCAAGGCCTGCGGGCAGTGTAGTGTGTGCAGTCTGTCCACATTTGCGCTCGCGGTTTTACAACCGGACCATGGCTTTGTAGATGCACGGTTGTAAGGATTGAACACGAGCGACGATATCTGGCTTGTGATTTGAGCCTGGGTTTAGATTTAAAACAAGCACTGTGGCGGAGCATGAAGTAGACCAACAGGTATGTCAAGCCTGGTTTTTTGCTGTCTCTCTTGCAGGTTGTCTGTGGTAGAAGAGCTGGGGCTGTGACAGTGCTGCTAGACACTGTTGGGCATTACAGCCACCCCGATGACCTCGAAGGCGAGCAGCGGCCTGACTTCCACGTCACCTGCCTTGACCAGATAACGCAGTTGTTGACAGAGGTGCTGGTGCCGCAGCCTCCGCCCCGGGAGCCTAGGCCGCTTGCTGATGCAGCTGATGCTGCTGTGTGAGATGGCAAGCATGGTGATAGTAGGCTGTAGGTCTAGGTGTCACATAAGCATTCGGATGCCATCTTAGTAGTCTGCACACTTGCCACCATAAGCAAATATCTATGTGGACCATTGAAAGCACTGGGCTCCCAAGCAACCTGCTTTATCTATGACAAGCCCTGTCAAATCCCCTACCTGCTATAAACCTACAGGCTAGCACAGGGGCAGGCAAGGGCACTTAAGGCAGCCATAGAGCATCATGGCTAGCAGTCCTACTTGACTGAGCATCTGCTCCCTATTCTGCAAACCTCCAAGACCCTTACTGCAGGAGTAGGCCTGCCCCTCATGGGCCTTTGCGATGACCCCAGCAGTATCCCCCTGCAAGCTGCCCCACTCGCTTCACAGCGACACACCACCTTGTTGCGGCGCATATGCAGTAACCAACGCCTGGCAGCTGCTGTCTGCTCAGTACTGCGTGCCCACGTGTGCCAGCTTGAGCACGATCTTGGTGTTCTTGCCGCGGTCCATGCTGTGCTCTAGCGCCTCGGTGAACTCGGTGGACAGTTCATACCTGCAGCGAGCCAGGTGACCCAGTGGGCTATCAGGCCGGCATGCCTAGGGCAGGGAAAATGGGCAGCTTGGCTTGGCTGTGAGCTCTGGTGTGTAGCACCCAAGTGCTAGTGATGCCATGCACACATGTTCGAGACCTCCCGTGCGCTAGCGGGCGGCACTGCAATTCCAGGGTGACACTGGCCATCACAAGGGCTGAATCATGCTGGTACCCCGTCTCTCATGCTCGCACCCAGCTGCTTCACTCACTCACTTCATACAGGCGGCCTGCAGGAGTCCGGCCTTGACTAGCTTGCCTGTCGACATCCAAACAGGACAAACAAGTAACTGATACTAGCTGACCCTTCACAACCTCCTTGCTCTGCACTCACTCCGTATAGGCGGCCTGCAGCTTGCCGGCCTTGACCAGCTTGCCTAGGGACTCCAGCATGGGTCCAATCTTCTTCTTGTTGTCGCGCATCCAGTTTCGGATGTTGAAACCCTTGACCTGCACAGTCACCCCGATTACTTAAGTGCCTGGCAGTGTGGAACAGCGGAGGTGATGGACAGATACAAGCTTACTCATGGGGCCTGGACACAAGGATCACGGCTGGCCAAATGCTCTGTGCAAAGATTGACAGGGGCATGCATGCCCCACACATGTCCCAACTAAGAGTTTGCATGCTCCACACATGTCCCAACTAAGAGCTCCCACCTCTACGGCAGATGCATGCTCTATGCCCGCCACCTCCTGGACGCACTTTTGCTGGGGCACCACCCGAGCGCAACTGAAACGCAACTACTGGCAGCTGGTGACTTACTAGCACTTAGTCACGATGAGCAACCGACAACCCTCAGCAGCTGTGCCTGCAAGCCACATGGGGGCCCCCCTCCCCGCACCTGGATGTTCTGGAACACCCAGCTCTGCCAGCTCCACTGGGGGCTGCGGCCGCTCATGCAGCCAAACACCACCAGCTGGCCGCCCTCTGCCAGGGTGTCGCTGAGGCGCAGGGTGGAGGCGCCGCCCACGCAGTCCAGGGCCAGCTTGGGCTTGGCAAAGAACTTATGCTTGTCCAGCTCCACCTGCGGAGGGGGAGGGAGGGGAAGGGGGTGGTGTGTGGGAGGGCGGGGGTTGGTTGGGGTTTACTGTGTGTTCCTGCGTCAGGCAGGCACCTGCAGTGTTCGCCCACCCGTGCATAGAAGCAAGTAGGTTCATGGTGCGCCTGCAGGGGTTTCCACTGGTGGTAGTCGATGCTTTGGGTGGGCTGCAGCGGTGGACGCAAGTGTAGGCCAGGCCAGGTCTGACAGGGAATGGGCAGGTTGCCAGCTTGCAATGGTCTCCAGGCTTGGACAGCGTGGAGCAGGGAGGCGGAAGAGAAGGAAGGACAGGCCAGATAGAGCTCCATTCCTCGTGCCATTGTTCTGGACAGTATGGCATGCGCCACCTAGAGAGGGGCAAAATGCAGCCCAAGCAACCCTTTATGTAAATCCATGATATGCCTCACTCACCCTGAATGAGCCCTCATCCAGCAGGACCTCCACCGCCCCCAGCGCCTTGAGCCACAGGGACGTCTTCTCAAAGTCCGGCTGCACCAGCAGCAGCAGCAGCAGCAGGGGTGCCGCTGCAGCTGTCGCTGGGGGGCCAGGTGCACGGCCAGCCAGCCCTGGCATGCAGGTGGCGCAAGCAGGGGCGGGGCAGCATGCAGCGGGATCGGACGCGGATGAAGCGGACTGTCATAGCAGGCAGGCAGGGTTGGCCTTGGAGTGCACCACCCCCTGCATGGGATGGGATGGGATGGGATGGGGTGGGGTGGGGTGGGGTGGGGCTGGGGTGGGTGGGGTGGGATGAGCTGTCATGGGCTGGTTCTCACCTCCTTGCTGATGACTGCCACCACCCGCAGCCGCAGCAGGCAGCACAGCTGCACCACCAGCTGGCCCACCGTGCTGTTGGCGCCGTTCAGGATCACACAGTCGCCCGGCTGCACGCAGGCATGCGGGGGTGCAGGCAAGCATCGGCACCATGTCAATGACACAGAGGGAGGGCTTCATAAACCTCTCGCTCCCAAGGAGGAGGGTGGTTAGCTTTCAAATAGAGCCCCGAACGGCAGAGCCGACATGTGTCAGATAAGAGTCCATTCCATCAGTGTTACAGGTCTGGCAGTGCATGGCCCTCCTGCTTCGCAGGACATGGACCTCAGTCCACAAAGGGGGAGCCGGCCACCTCCCAACTCACGTGCAATCCCTGGCATGGTCGCCCAGCAGCTTGGCGGCTGTGCACTGCTCACACCAGCAGCGAACTGGAACTTGTCCCCTTTCCAACCAGGGTACAGCCGGTCTGGTATACAAAATGAAGAGCGCACTCCCCAGGAGACAACACAACCACCAACAGCACCCCACACACCTTGAGGCTGGCATGGTCCTCCAGCAGCCTGTAGGCTGTGAACAAAAACAAGCGTACTCCCCAGACTACAGCACCCATTGCAGGGGCCCACCTTGAGGCTGGCATGGTCTTCCAGCAGCCTGTAGGCCGTGAACAGCTCCCTTAGCATGGCGCACTGCTCCAGCGGCATGGCGTCGGAGGGGATGCGCAGCAAGTCCTTCTCCTTGCACACTGCACAGAGCAAACCACGGGGGTGGTGATGCACGGAGTGGGTACGTATCGTAGAGTTGTACAGGCGGGCAGCAGGTCCTCCTCCATGCGGTGGAGAAATCAGGTTGCCTGGCGACGTGGGAGGGTGCTCAGCGGATGCTTGTCCTTGCAAGCTGCATAGCCACACAGGGAAGGTGTGTGTGTGTGTGTGTGTGTAGAGTGTGTGTGTGTGTGTGGTGGTGGTGGGTGGTGTGTGTGTGTGTGTGTGTGTGTGTGTGTGTGTGGT
>BBXU01000543.1:0-37817 GCA_001598975.1 Parachlorella kessleri | reverse complement strand
GGGGGTATGCATCTGCCGGTGGCGGGGTCAAGCCACATCACCTTGGGCTTGTTAGTGGGTGAGGATGGCCCTGAGGGTGTGCTGCCACAGGTCACTGTTCTCTCCCCCGGTACAACGGTAGAGACAAACGTAACGTATTTGGAAGCAGAACCCAACCAACGACTGACACGCTACCCCTCGTGCAGCTTAACCACGTGGCGGTGAAGGAAGCGGTGCTGCCGTTCGACAAGTTCCAGGGCGCGGACACGCTGCTGGGGCCTGAGATGAGGTCAACTGGTGAGTCATCCCCCCCCCCCCTGGACACCGCTTGCAGCTGCCGCCTGTGGTCGGTCGATGCCCCACCACTACTGCCTGCACCGTCAGCTGAGGCGGGTTAGGGGGCCGGTTGGGCCGCTGCCATTGTGGTGCTGTGTGCCACCTGATATTTGTGTGCCGGGAAACTGTATAGAATGCACGGGAGCTTGCTAGCATGCTAGCAGCGTGGCACCCACTAGGGTTGAGAGCAGCCGCAGGCCAAGCTGGCTGGCGAGCCGCAAGGTGCACCGGCTGCTAGGCAGGGTGTGAACCAATCACAGCCAACCTTGGTGCGTGTTATCACCTAGCGAGGAAGCTGCGCCACAAGCGGCACCCCCCTTATTGGTTTCATTATCCCGCCCGCAGGGGAGGTGATGGGCATTGACATGGACTTTGCCAAGGCCTATGCCAAGGCTGCCATCGCCGCCGGGCAGAGGCTGCCGGAGAAGGGCAACGTGTTCATCTCCATGATCGACAAGTACAAGGACGCAGGTGGGTGCAGCCACGCAGGCCTGGGCATATATCTCCTATTTCGTGCAGCGGTCAACAAGTGCAAGGACGCAGGTGAGTACAGGCACACAGGCCTGGGCAGTTGTTGTATTGCAGCGGTCTTCCTAGGGCAGGGCCTGCAGCGTCCTTGCTACTACCACACGGCAGCCCAGCCGCGCGACACTGGCCCAGCCATCCACTCACTGCTGCCCCGCCTGCAGTCAATGCTACTGCCACACGGCAGCCCAGCCGCAGGACACTGGCCCAGCCATCCACCAACTGCTGCCCTGCCCTGCCCCCCCCCCCCCCTCCCCGCTGCAGTTGTGCCCGTGGCCAAGGACCTCCAAGCCATGGGCTACGGCATCATTGCCACATACCACACGGCCGCGCACCTGCGCGCCAACGGCGTGGACTGCCAGTCGGTGCTGAAGATCCAGGAGGGGCGGCCCAACGCGGGCGACCTGCTGCGCAACGGCGAGATCAACATGATGATCATCACCACCACCGGGGACGAGCCGGACGTGCGGGACGGCAAGGACCTGCGCAGGTGAGGGGCTGGCGCTGTGGGCGCTGGGGGTGCTGGGTGTGTTTCTGTGGGGGACGCTCGGCAGCCATGGTCAGGTGGTGGTGCGCTGTGCCAGGCTGGCGCTTGCGTGCTGTGCTGTGCCTGCCTGGGCACAGTAAGTAGTAGGGGTTGAGGGCTGGTATGCGGGCCGGCGCTGGCAAGCACGGCACAGGTAGGCTCTGGGAGTAACTGCTGCTCGGCTGTGCTACTTGCTACAGCTGCTGTGTTACCGGTGGTGGATCTCTTGAAGGGTTTGCAGCGTGCCTCTTTGTTGTTGTGGTGCTTTTAGCCTGCCTGGAGGCAAGCCCAACCCTGATGCCTCGTTTCCTACCGCACCTGCTTGAGCAGCGAAACACCGAAATGTGGCGGCGCGTTGGCTGACTTGCATGGTAGCTGCTAAGGAGCGTCCCTACCTCACTGTTTTGTGAGCAGGCTGGCGCTGGCGCACAAGGTGCCCATCATCACCACCATCGCAGGAGCCAAGGCCACAGCGCAGGCGCTGGGGGGGCTGAAGCAGGGCCAGCTTGAGCAGGTATGCTGGAGAGGCCAAGCCCGGTTTGGCAACGCCCTAAATTCACTAGAGCCATCCAGCTGGGCGTCCCACTGGCTGTGGCTGATTGGCAGGACGGGTTGGTTTTGGGCCTGGTCTCGCTTGTCGCGGGTAAGGTGCAAGGCTTGAAAGAGACGGGGCATGCATCGGGCACTCAAGGTAGGTTGGTGGCCAGGGCTGCCGTATAAGCTGTTGAAGCGTTGAACCCTGCAGCCGCTTGTGCTTCCGTGCTGGTCAGAAAGCTGCCTCTAGACCCCTGCTAGTCCATGCCTTTCTCCACAGTTTGCCTCCGCTCTGGTGTTGTCGCCTCCACCCCGACATGTGGGCCGAGTAGCTACTCCCTGTGCTCAGCATGCACAAGCCTTGCATGCTTGTTTGCAGGTGCCACTCCAGGACTACTTCCCTGTCAAGTGAGCGGGGTAGAGGACCTTCTCCTTGCGGGATTTGATCTTCGTGGGTGGGATTCAATCTGCTTTCCCAGGCGCCTGTGTCCGCCACTTAGGGGATGGAGTGGGTTTCCCGCGCTGGCACGGTACGGCTACAGGCCTTGTGTGGCGTCAAATTTTGAGCTGCCAAATGCTGGGAGTGAGCGGCCTGCTGGCTGCGATTGTATGCCATCCGGCGCTAGTCGTAAAACACAACTTTTGAGGGAGCCTATCTGCCCCTCTCCTGGCTCAGGTGGGGGTGAGGGACCATGTTTTTTGCTTTTTCCTTTGTCGGGGCTGCCTGCTTCAAAGTGGTAAGGCTGCGCAGCGTTGCAGTGTGACTCCAAATTCATTACCTACTGGCTTGCTGGCCTCCTCTTACTCGGTTGGTAGAGTTGTTGCAAGTTCATGTGTCCTAATATGAGCTGGCGTTGGTGCCCAGGGCTGGCAAGCTCTGAAAGAGTGGACTTGTCTGGTGCCTAGCTTGGGTGAGTGTCTCTGAGACAAAGTCTATTGAGAACATGTTAAGAAGCCGGGGCACTGGACGAGCTTTGTGCAAGTTTGAGACCACCAGGCAACTTCCTGTGCATGAAGACCTGCACGGACCTATCAATAGCTAGCATGATATGGCACTTTAAGGAACACACAAGTTCAACCAAATGTTTGCAAACACTCGTTCCTTATCAAGCTCTCTGGCCATTTCGCTCCTCCTACTTCAAACGCCAAGGTGGCATTTGGTGAGTTGCTTACGGTGCATCTCCTCTGGATCACCACAGGTGAAGGTGGTATCTGGACAGGTGGATCTTGACAGCTCATCAGGCTGCCAACCATTCGGGACTTCTTACCAAATATCAGCTGAGCTATCGTCTGCAATGCTCAAAAAGCTCATCGCTGGCCAGTCGCCGGTGTCAGTTTGAACTGGTTTGCCCCAACTTGTCGTAACAACCGCAGCGATGAGGACAAATAGCCCTCCCTTGGTGTTTAGATGAACGGGCAGGCCCCAAAGGCCCCAACACCTACCGCCACGCTGCGGAACATAGGCCAGGCACTTCAGGTGGGAACGAGTCCCTTACGCCTGGACGCATCAGGCGTCCTTCAGTGAGGGAGAGTTGACAGTCAATTTGTGTATTGCAGAATGGAGGCCTTCAGACGCCTGGTGGTCAGCGTCAGAAGCCCCTTGCAACTGCTGCCAGCAAGGTGCCTCAGGTGTGCTAGTCCAGGCTGGTGGGCAGCTAGTCGTGTGCATGCCTGACCAGCTGCTGGTCGCTGCATGTGCACACCGCGGCAAATCAGCCCTGGCCCTCAACACTTCTTGCTGCTGCATCTGCAGGACCTGCAAGGGGCCCTGGCAGCCCGCGAGTCCGAGGTGCTGCTGCTGCGGCAGCAGCTGTCGCAGCTCACCTCAGATTTTAAGTTCAACCTCAAGCTGCTGGAGGAGCGGGACTTAGAACTTGAACGCCTCGAGGCGGTCAACTCGGGCCTGAAGGAGACTGCTGCGGCCAAGGAGCTGGTGTGTGGCCTTTCACTTTTTCCCTGCTCAAGGGTTCCAGGAACTTGACCTACTGAAGAATAGTTCAAAGCTACAAAGAAGTCAAGGTCGTCTCAGCTGGGCGCTTTTGGGCAGGTCAAAAGCTTAGTCCCTGGATAGCTAGCTGTGCCTGTGTCCCGTCGATTGCACTTCACATCTCCAGCTTTGTTGCTTGCACTAGGCCCTGGCCGAGACCAAGCGGCTGCTGTCCGAGAAGGACACAGCGCTGCGGGAAAAGGAAGTACGCCTTACCGCGCTGGAGGCGAGACAGCGGGAGGTGGTGGAGCTCTGTGAGCAGCAGGTGGCTGACGCCAGGTGCGCTTGACCCTTAAGATGTGCGTGGGGTTGGGTGACAAAGCAGTGGGCGCATGTGGGCTGTTGGGATGCCAAGTGATTGGCAGTCATACAGAACTTAGGCATATATACTCTGAGTAAGGCAACAGGCAAGTGCATCGAGGCTGTTTACTTGTGTGGCAACTACAATTTGACCTGCGCCGCCTGCCTCAAATGTCTGTACAGGGCCTCCCGGGATGCGGAGGTTGCCAGGTGCAAGGTCAAGTATGATGCTCTGGAGAAGGACCTGCGGCAGCGCATGACTACCGTGGAGGGAATTGCTGCCAGGGAGAAGGCTGATATCATAGCAGGTGGGCATATTGCTGCTGGGCGGGGTGTGGGACGAGAGCGCTGGTCCTCACATTTCTTCAAGACTGATGCAAGCACCCTTGGCCTTGCAGACTGTGGTATTGTGCTTCCCCTACCCGGGCGATTACACCACTTGCTTAGCAAGATGCGGCTCGGGAAGTGAAGGTCTGGCGTGAACCACTGGCGAGCATGGAGTGCCAAGGAAAGGACGGTATAAACCGCCTGCAGGGTATGAGAAGCAGATCTCCGCTACTACTGCGGTTGAGCGCGAAGCACGGCAGGCTGGCCACCAGGCCATGCAGGAGAATGAGTACCTGCGGGGGCAGCTTCAGCGGGCAGAAGCTAGGGTGGCAGAGCAGGAGCTGGCCATGCAGCGCATGGTCACTCAGGTGTGCTGGGCTGCATATATCCTCAAAAAACCCCGGTCATGAGTTTGCATGCTGGGCGGCTGGACCAGCTCACTTGGCACCGGGTCTATGATGCATGGCTCATGGATGACGGGTGCATGTACGTGCAAGCTGCACGTTGCCATCGTTTCTTGTTGGGATCCCTGTTCCCTGGCGTGTGAAGATGGCGTAGAGGAACTTTGTGTCAGGCAAGGTGGCTGAACACTCTTTTGGCCTGTGGTGCAGTTCGAAGCTGCCCTACAGACGCTTCAGCAGCTGGAGTCGCAGTATTCCACGCTTGTGGCAGAGTCAGCTGCTGCGGAGCGCAGCCGGGGTGCGCGCATTGCACAGCTGGAGGCAGAGGTTGACGCGCTGCGCGCCACTAGTGCGGCGCTGCAAGGGGAGCAGGCCAGCGTGGTGAGCATAAAGAAAATGCCGGTCTCACTGCAGCAAGCACATTGTATGCCTTCAGACGATGTTGCTAACTGTAGTGTAGCTGGCTTGCTGGGGGAGGTCCATCCTAGGAAGGTGATAGCAGGACCTTGCTGGCGTGGAGTGATGTCTGGTACCTCAGTTGTGGGGCCTTAAAGATAGGGGGAGCAGCTCTGGGTGCACTGGATTTGTGTTGCAGGTATACAACCTGACTCAGCAAGTGCAAGATAGGGAGCGGCAACTGGCAGAGGCCAAGCAGCGCTACCACCGGGCGTCCCTGGATAATGCCGACCTAGCGGATACAGTTACAACGGTTAAACAGGAGATTGCGGAGGCAAGGTAAGAGAGTAGAACTTACAATTTGTTGATATCTCCGTCGAGCTGCTTTCTGACAGTCCCTGTCTGAGGGGCTGCTAGTTAGGTGGAAGCGAGTCTCCCATCCCGGGTTTCAATAGAAGCCTACAAGTAGTGCATGAGGTCTGGCGTCAGCTAGCCTTGGCTTGGTGTTTATACCACTGCTCATGATATTGTTTCAAGCAGTGGCTTGTCCCGCAGGGATCAGGCGCAGCACCTGGAGGAGGAGCTCCAATCAGCCAAGGGCAGGTGTTCGCAAGCTCAGGCCGCACTGGACAGGGAGTGCAGTGCTCATGGGCAGACACAGGGCCTGCTGGAAACCACCAGGCAAGCGCTACATACTTCATGGACCTTCTGCGGCGGATGTAGGAGGCCTCATAGTGAGATGGCTACCAAGGATAAGGTCTATGCTGAGAGCAAGATTTTGGGTACTCGGCTCTATGCGTGGACAGCTGGGCCTTGAAGCAGACCAGTTGGTGGTGTTGAACTGAATATTCCCGGGGAGCTTCAGGCCTTGGTTGTTACAGGCGCCCCAGGTCGTTGCAGAAGGGTATTGTCGTAGAGACTCAGACTTCTGGGTGCAGGATGTACCTGGAGACCGCCAAGCGAGATGGCGAGTTTCAGGCTCAGGAGGTGGCGCGGCTGAAGGAGAGGGTGGTCCTGCTGGAGGCTCAGTGTTCTGATGCTGCCCAGGCGCTCGAGGCTGCCCGAGTCAAGGTATGTGCAGGCGGCGCGGGCGGGGGGGGTGGGGTGTGCGTGTGTGTGTGGGGGGGGGCGAAAGATCTGGACACACAGGCCCACATTACAAGCTGCGTCAAGTTGCGCCATGCAGACGTCGAGGGCAGGCTGTTTGCCTTTCTGCTTAGGCAGTCCAGGCTAAGCCATTCTGAACAGAATCCCAGGTGGCGTTGAGTAGCTGCTGTTTGTTTGATGATGGTTGCCTCTGCTGCTCGCAGCTGAAGGCAAGCGACGAGCGCTTGCAGCTGCTTGGGGAGCAGATGGAGCAAGAGCGGGCCAGCCATGCGCATGCCTTGGCAGCACAGGAGGAGCACCTGCTGCTGCAGGCCGACATTACATTGGCAGCTGTGCAGGTGAGCACCCTTGTTGGTACACTCCCAGCCCACGCTAGACTAGGAACGCTTGCGCTGTAGTATGCTTAGCAAGTGATTAGTGTGGGTGCTGGCCCTCTCCAGCATTGGTGCGGGCCAGAGTCCAGCTGTGCCTTTGCTGTGCAGGATGAGAAGGCGGCACTGCAAGGAGCCCTGCAGCAAGCCAACCGTCAGCTGCAGCAGTCATACCGGGATGTAGAGACATTACGCCTGCAGCTAGACCATCTGCGCCTAGCGCCACCACCTCTGACCAGCTCAGCTGCAGGCTCAGGCGAACCTGGGCCTGGGCAGCGGCCTGCTGTGCCTGGCCGGCTCTCTTCCCCCAATGGCCAGCTAGGGGGCACGTCTGGTGGGGCTGCAGCGTTGTCCTGGGGGCGGCCTGACCAGGTTGGAGCCCCCGCGATGTCCATCGGCTCAAGCCGGCAGCACTGCGGCAGCTTTCGACTGTCAGCCCAGCATGCCGGCCACGACAGCAGCAGTCCAAGGGGCCACCTTGTTTCTGACAGGCGCCTGGGCGATGGTGCTCGGTATCCAAACGCCGCCCAGCACGGCTCTGAGGCTGATGCAGCTTCGTCAGTCAGCGGTGAACTGTTTTCTGATATAGGGGACGACGGCATCGACAGCGCTAGGGGGATGGACCAGCAGCAGCAGGGCTTGCGACGGTCGCAGGGGACCTCCCGCTTCAAAGCTGCAGCTGAAAGAGAGGGCTATGAGGAGCAGGGCTTGCGAGCCGACGGAGCTGCTGCTAACGTACACCAGCAGCACCTGCACCGGCACATAGACTCGCTCACCAACAAGCTGGGCAGCTTTGAGCGGGCAGTCGCGCGGGCGCGGCAGACCGGCAGCCAAGCGGCTTTGGAGGTGAGAGGGGTTGGTCGCTGAGGGATGACGGGGCCCACTGGCTGGTGGGTTGGTGCTGAGGTGGACTGCAGCGGCCATCCTACATGAGAAACAGTAAGTTGTTGAGCTGGAGGTTCGTTGTCTATTTTCAGTATTTGCAGTTAGTCATCGCAGCCAGTTTTGGAGTACCTCGAGCCGGATATCACTTCCACTATGTCATACAGTCATGACTTACATGGCTTGCACCGTTTTCTCATGTTTACAGGTTGTCCAAAGCGACGAGGATTTGCCAGCCGGTCTACAGGAGCGACAGGTGGAGGTGACAGAAGACATCCTGAAGAAAAAGCTGTCCAGGGAGAGGCACAACTTTCTGAAGGTGTGCCTACGGTGGATAAGGCAATAGGGAGTGGGTATTGGTGATGATGTTGTATCTCTCGAGTGTGTGGGCGCTTGCTGGCGTGTGTAGGGTAGGTTGTGGTGGTGGTAAGTGTGCGCCAAGGCTGTGCGTGTCTAATCGTGGTTATGTGGGTGCCATTCCTTGCAGCTCCAAGGCTCTGAGCCACACATCATGGCCAGCGCATGCGGATTAGCATCTGTGTCTAGGTCACCATAGGCTCCCCATCTTGTGCGCATGCGACACGGTGGTCATGTACCTCCATTTCGTACCCTGCAGGAGCGGCAGCGGCTGGATAAAGCGCTGGAGGAGAAGGATCGCCTGCTGCAGGAACGCGAGCAAGAGCTGCACCGTGTTCAGCAGGTGGGGTATGGCACTGTGGGGCCTGGAGTGCTAGGCCTGGAACATAAGAGTTGAACTTATGGCACTGTGGGGCCTGGAGTGCTAGCCTGGAACATAAGAATTTAATGATTTGGCCAAGGTGTCGTCCTGATGCTCTGCAATCAGCGCAGTAGGAGAATCTGTGCTGGACGGGCCAGGCACTGCTGGCGCTATTTCAATCTCTGCGCATGGTGCGATGGAAAGTGCGATCAATTGCTTCAACAGATGTTGCTTGCTGACAGGAGCGCGAGGCTGAGGCCCTGCAGCAGCGTCAGGCAGAGCTGCAGCGCAAGGAGCAGGAGCTCAGGCAGCTGGCACGGGAGCTGGAAGACCAGCAGCAGCACCACCACCAGCAGCAGCAAAGGGTGGCCGCTTCAGCGCCAGCATCTGTGGCTGGCTCTGTTCCGGTGTCACCTCCGCAGCAGCATTTGGGCGTGCATGGCTCCCATCAGGCCCAAGCGCTGGCTGCTACAGCCGCTGCTCCAGTGCCTTCTGCTGGAACACCGCCGTCACCAGTGTTGGCCGGGCACATGCGGGGCCTGCTTGCCGTCACCGAGGACGAGGCCCAGCGCGGTTACCGCCCAGCGGTTGTTCCTCGGGCTGCCAGTGGAGCTTCCAGTAGGGAGGGCTGTGCCGCCAACTATACTGCAGCACAGCCACGCTTGCAGCCATCCCAAAGGCTGGACCAGATTAGTGGCAATGCTCCCGCCCAAGCGGCGTTGACTATGCCTCCGCAGGCTGCTGGAACTGGGGCTTCCAGCGGCCCCGGCTTGCAAAGCAGTAGCCTTGCTGCGTGGGGGGCTCTCAGAAGTGCTGGCACAAGCAGCCTCCGGAGTAGCCAAAATGCCCTCCAGTTGGGCCACGGCAGTGGTGTTAACCTCCAACCTGCTGCGGGAGCCCCCCCCGTGCTCACACGGCCTGCCGGTGCCCTGACGAGGCCTGCAGCAGCAGCTGCAGGAGCTGTGTTTGCATTTCCCAATCAAGCCGCAGCTGGGCCAGCTGTGGTTGACGCGGAAGACCCTCTAGCCAAGGCCCGGCGGCAGGTAATGCTTGCCAAGGAGTACTTGAAAAGCGTGGCGGAGATGGGTGGCAAGCTGAGCCGGGGCCCCAGTACTGCTAAGGAATGATAAGCTGACTTGATGCCTGACTGACCTGGCACAACTTGTCGAGCAGCTGTGCATATATATCGCTGTCAAATGGCTGTAATTTTGCTCGCTGACATAGGCGTTTGGACTGAACTGACTTGTATCGTGCATGCGGGTATGACCTGAGATTTGACAGAATTGGAACAGCACTGTTGCTCTGGCTTGGTATGTTGCCTTTGTACTTGCATATGTTTCAGGCTGCTCGGGGCAACCCCTCAGTTTTGGTGACGTTGATAAAAAAAATGGCTTGCATCAGGGAATCCATTGTGCCCTGCCTGCGACCTGGACTGCACCAACTGTGAGTCATTGCTATCACCCTACGCGGTGTGCATGTTTGTAGTGTGTGAGGTTGCATCTGTAATGCTGCTGTGCCATGCGCTTGGTAATAGTTGCATGGGGCTAGCAGAAGGTGAAGTGACAACAGCCAGGGAATGGCAGTGCAGAGCATGCTCATTTTACATGATAAGCATGTACAGAGCTGGTGGGCGGCTGGGCAGTAATATCTTCAGTCAGCAGACAAACTCGACCCATAACGCAGGGGGCCTTTTTGGGGTGGTGGCTGACGCGGCTGGCCATGACCCTTGGACGGCTCCAAGGCAGACTCGGCGAAGCCAGCAGGTACTGGGGTGTGTAATGCAATTTGGCTTTTGTCTTGAGAACCAAGTGTTTTCCCACTGTGAAGCTAGGCATTTGAATAGGAACCCTCCTCTCCAAGGCTTGGAAAGTCCCCCTGAAAGTTTTGCACACCATGGCCCGCTGGCTCGGATTTGCTTTTGGCCTAGCTGTGATTGCCCTGACGGGGTTCCAGGTGGTAGGTGCAGGTAAGCTGTGGCTTCCACGCCCTGATGAGGCTTCCTAACAAGCTGCATGCCAAGAGCATTTGCTGCCCTTGAAGGCACAGGAAGTCAAGCCGTTATGACCCTATCGTGTGTGCAAATTCCAAAATTCTCTGCAGTGCAAGTTGATTGGGTTAATTTAAGATGGAAATGCACGTGACAGTCAGGGGTCTTGGGTTAATCTGCTACACGCAGACACCGCCAGCGACGGGTGTGTGGCTGTGAGAGTTGGAAACACTTTCAAGGCCATAGCCAGCATGGTTGGTGTGCCAGCGGCGAGCCTGCCTGTACTTGGGGCATCAGCGCCCGCGCTTTCGTGCCCTCCCCCTTCTGGTGCGTAGTAGCCTGACACTAGCGCAGCATGGCAGTGCTTTGTGCCCGCCACCTGAAGCAGAAGATTAGCGGCACCCTATTGTGCTGTCCTGTGCCGTAAGGTCTGTCCCCGCGTCTTTGAACCAATTCCAATGTTTGCAGTCCTGCTCCAACACAACACCGAACCCTGTGCTAGAAACACCTTGTCCCTGCAGGCGCTGCCAATGCCACCGCATGCAGCGCACTTGCCGCCATGCCAGACGCGGTGTCCCTGTGCGTGAACGATTGGTACAAGTTTGGTGTTGACTGGAACAAGACGGGGTTCTACAGCAGTCCTGGCCAGTGCGCTAGGTCAGAGCTTGTGAATGCAACCTCCCCTGCGACGGGTGAGTTACTCCACAGGCCTGCAAGGTCTGCTCTGCTGTGGTTGTGCACATGTGTGCCATACCTTGCCTCGGTGCCTTCTTGCAGTCCGCCTTCAGCCCCACCTGCTTGCATAAGCCAAGTGAGTTACTAGCGATCACCAGCCAGCCGCTGCTGCCGAGGCTTGATGGCCAAATGCCTCTTTATTAGCTTCCGGGAAGCAGCACTGGCTGTACGACACCGTGCTGCAGGTGCTGCCAACCCAGGCAATGCGACTGTCCAGGCAATCGTAGCCACCGACTTCCTGCGCAGCCTTCACGTCCCAATCCTCACTACTGCCACTTTTCCGGTTGCGCCTTGGTACTTCTGCCTCAGTGACGATTGCAAGGCGCAGCTCAGGTGCGTCAGGGGTCCCTGCCATTTGTTGTATGTGAACCATTGTTGCAGCCTGTACACTGCCGGTGATAGAGTCACATGGCGGCTTGCAGTGGCAGTGCTTGCGACCTCTGATGATCTCAGCATTCTAGCCCGACTAGTCAGTGTAGTTTGTAGTAATGAGCCAGCTGTCGAGCATTGCTAAGCAGGGTAGAGCAGCGTAGAGCAGCTTGTAGAGCAGAGTAGAGCCAGAGCCAGCTGTGAACACAGGGTCACCTTACCTGCAGTGCTGCTGATGCCTGTGGCCAGTGGGACGTGGTCTACGACTCACGCTTGCCTTAAGCGCTGGCAAGCCAGCCAGTCTTATACAGGGCCTCCGCAGTGGCTTGCAGCAGCCCTTGGGGAGGACAGCAAGCTGCTTGTAGGGAAGCTTCTTGTGGTCTTAAGCTTCTTGCGGGGGTAGCCAGTGGCTGCTGCCGGTGGGGCACCATACATTATCGGCTTGAGACGGCGGGTGCCTTACCTGTATACGGGGGTCGGTTGTGCTGAGCCGGCGAACAAGTCATCATCTTGCGCTGCGATAGAGCTGGTATTTGGTGTTGACAGCAGGATAGGCCCGACTACTGTGCCGCCACAAGCCTATGTATGTGTGCATCTGTCGTGGTATTCGGCCTCTCTTGCGACAGAGCAGTGGTGCATGGGCCAGGTGTGAGCCTACAGTGAGCAAGGGTAGGCAACCACGTCCGTAACCACTGGCAATATTGAGTCAGCTGGTTAAGTGCAAGGCAGTAGTACCTCCCTCTCGCGGACTTTCATACTGATTTTGCTCCTGTCTGCTTGCAAGGCCACTGACTGTGCCTGACTCACTGCCGGTGGTACTGATTTTCGTACGATGGCCGCACAGCCCGCACCTGCAAGGCACCATTCTTAGCTCCTGTATGGCGGTCCTCAAGCTTTAAGATGGATAAATTGGCAGTCTTTGAGCTCCTCACTTACCTGCCAGCAACCGGTGGTAGTACATAGAGGCGGATGATGGCGGCGTCAGTACACTTCGCGGTATGACAGGCGGATCACGTGCTGGTATGGTTGGGTGATAAAGGCAGCTGGGGCGGCCAGTTCACACAGGCACATTCCTACAAAGAATATTTATCCCACCTTCATATGCTAGCAAAGCAATCGGAGGCTTCCTGTCATTTTCCACTGTGAAAAACCGGCGTAAGGATGCGTTCTCATAGCTTTGCCACCGTCATGCTGCTCCTGCTGCACATGCAGCTATCTACAGGTGTGTCAGAAGCGCCAATGCCTTTAGTTGGCGTGGGTGCACCGGTCGCAACCTGGAAGGCGTCCCTCCAGATCGGCGTGAGCACCACGCCTGCCTTGCGCCACGTCTCCTCGCGGACCACATCAAGTGCTAATGACCAGGGTCTGTGCGTTCGTGCAGCGGCGCAACCTGCCTGCCCCGACGTCCTCAAGGCTCTGACAAAATCAGCAACCTTGAGCCAGTCTCAAGTCTTTCTTCAACTGTTGGGGCTCCAACAAAGGGTGTTAGGTGAGCAGAGCTAAACGCAGTTGCTTGTTGCCGAAACTCCCTCCTTGCGGAGGCCGGAGGCAAAGCTGCGTTCATGAGTGCAAGTTTGCGGCGACCAAGCTTCGTGGATATCCCACTGAAGCATCTCTTCAGTATGATGTTTCTTTGTCGAGTGGGGAGTAGAACGGTCGATATAGTCTCATGCGAGGGTGACACAGGACGGAGGAACATGCAGAGGAATCCTTGGGTGTTGAAGTCGTTAATAACACAGTGGTGCAAGTTAGGGTCCCCAGGAACTTGAGAGCTTTGTTCGAGCTCTCAACTTACCTGCACAGCCCCAGTTGCTGCAGTTCTGCGTAGCAAGTGATGAGCAGCAGGTTGCACCGAAAAGCCAGTGAGCGCCTTTCCGGCTGATACACTGTGCTGACGCACCTCACTTACCATCACTGCTACAGGGGCAGGCAACTCATCAGTAGAGCAGCCAACCTCGCAGCAGCTGGCAGCACTGCAGCTGGCGAGCAGCCAAGCAGGGGGCTGCAATGACGAGGTGATGTGTCCCGACACCATCGACCCTGTCTGCAGCACCGACGGGAAGGATTACGACAACGAGTGTGAGGCCAAGCGGTGTGGCGCAACCATCGCATGCAAGAGCTCGTGCCAAGAGTGCAACTGTGAGTAGGCCGTGTGCAGAAGCGGTCCTTCACCTGTAGCAGCAGCACTGGGGTCGGCCACTGCACGCAGCATCCAACCTGCTTACAATGGCAGTTGCTGTCACATGCCAGGCTCCATACTTGCCCAGCAGCGACCACACACAACTTGACTGGGACAATAGCCAGCGGACCCCTTTACTTGTTACGGTCTTGCAAGCGATTAAGCAACGCACCTGGCGCGTAAACCTGTCGACACCTTGCGTCTGCTGCAGTGGCTGGCACGTGCCCCAAGACACAAGCGCCCGTCTGCGACACTAGCAGCAAGACATACGCAAATGCATGCCTGGCTAAGGCAGCAGGCGCGCCTGTGGCTTGCCTGGGGCAGTGCCCTTGCGGAGGTAAGCTACTCCAAAAAAATGAAACTTCACTCGTCCCGTGGTCCAACAAGGGGGGCAAATGAGTGCTCCCATGCTGGAGGTATTGTGGCACAGACACGTGTCTTCAATACATGCCGCAACAAGCCTGGTGATGCATAGGAGGATCAGCGTGGATGCCCAATGCTGCCATGGCTGGACAGAGGCTGGCACTTGAAGACAACTTTCTGGGTTGTTAGGGTGTTGACCGGCCTCGGTCGCCCCAGCAGAAGGGTGCATACACCCCACATGCTACCCCACACCCACCCGCCGGCACGCCCTTCCCCTTTCCCTGCAGACCTCCTGGCCAAGCTTAGTAAAAAGGGCGGCACCCTGCTGGTTCCATCTGACGCTTTCCTGAGGGCACAGCTGACGCAGGCAGGGCTGGGGGAGGCTGCTGTGATGGCGAGCCACGAGGCTCGGAGTGCGCTGCTGGCCTCCCATATCTCCTACACAAACCTGCTCAAGGTACGCTCAAGTGTTCTAGGTATTCCGACGGGCGCCTGCTTGCATCGATGTCCTGATATCTGTGCTTGTGCACACTCGATAGCCCCTACGGTGGCTACACAAATCTCCTCAAGGTACGCTCAAGTGTTTTAGGTATTCCGACGGGCGCCTGCTTCGATGTCCTGATATCTGTGCTTGTGCACACTCGATAGCCCCTACGGTGGCTAGGAGTTGAATGAGTTTCCTGTCATGCCCGCCTGAGACAAGTCCCACTTGTGTTTCTGTCTCATAGCTTGCAGCACGTCATCACCTCTAAGAGGGTGCGACTAGGCTGCTCCTAGGCAGCATCTGCTGCTGAAGACTGCGATTGCCACAGCATATTTGCTCTGTGGCGTGCAGAAAGATGGCACCAAGGGTCAGAGCGAGGCGGGCAGCTCCCTTCAATATCTTGCCAAGGGGCCCAACGGCAAGCCAGTAGTCACTGACCTGTCTACCGGGGTGCCCTCTAGGGTGCAGCAGGCTTTCAGCCTGTGTCCTAAGGTGGGCTTATCTGCACGTTTGGCCTGGACTTGACATCTGACACCTTGATAGGAATAGCAAGCCAGAGCCTGTCTGCATCGAACTCCTGCCATGCCTTGCCTTTTGGGCAGCTGCCTCCCTGCAGCTTGGCTTGGCCGGCCCCCCTATAACGTGCGGCAGCAACCCACCAAGAGCAGCTGTTTTCTCTTCTCTGGTGCAGGTCAGGATTGTACAAGTGGGCGCGGATGCTGCAGCAGCACCAGGCAGGGACAAGGCATCAGTGCCCAGGCGACTGGCCTTGAAGTAGAAGCCAACATGTTGGCCTTCCATGGGGTTACAAGGGCCCTGCCAAGGAGTTCTTTCCAATGGCCACAAAGTGGTGAGCACCTGCGTACTTCTTCAGTCTTATTGTCACTCGTGTATTTGTCCTTCCTGTTTCAATTAGACTGGTCAACACTCATGTCCTTGTGCCACAATAAACCACCTCTACCAACACAACCATCCCAGACCCAGGCACCACATCCACCGATCGGTGTCCTCCAGCCAAACCTACCCTGTCAGGTCATTGTCTTCATTAGTCTTGTCTGCACAGCTGAGGGCGTGGTTTCAGGGGCCGCAACTTTTCCTAAGGCACATTTCAGTTTTCAACAGTGCGCTCCACCCCTGGATACCATACCCCTCACCCCCGGTCAATTCTTATGATATGCGATACGCCTCACTATGTAGTCATAGTGCAGAATGCTCCGCAAAGTGTTGCAAATACCAGTATTAGTTTCCGTGCTTTTCCCTTATATCTTATGTGAATTGGTACAAATGCTGGGTATGACGTTTTCTATGCGTTATATAACACTTGCATGTGCCTCCGCTTGTGGTTTGGCACTTGCCAGCCCAGTCCGGGTTAGCAAACTGGCAGGCTAGGGTACCTTTCAACTGGTACTTTGTTTACCTCGTGCAGATTTTTCCATGTGAGGGAGTTAAATTTCATTTTGACAACGAACGAATCGTGCTTGCCTGTCCTGACACTTTTCAGCATTGCTCAAGACTTCGGTGTCTTAGTGTGGGCGAAGACCTGCTGTCTGTCTGCCTACTCGCCCTTGTTGTTGGTCCCAAAGGGTGCAATCCTTCTGCAAGCCACCTTGTTTTTGCTCCTGGTCCCGTGATGTAATGCAGTTGTCGGGGATTCAAGGGCGCTCACGCCCGGGTATACCAAGGCAGGCAATCATATGGTGGTCTCACAGCACATCCCATCTCATCTTTAAAGGCGGCATGTGTCTTATGTGCACTACTCCGGGCGCAGGACACATGCAACCTTGGCAAGCTTGGCCTTAAGGTGCCACCACTGTGCATCATCTGCGCATCTGCCTTGCCAGCATTGCCGAACTCTATCATCAGCACCCAATCATAATCAGCGGGTAGCTGGCACGTTTGTGTTCCTAGATCCTAAGGTGCTGGGCTGTTGCTTAGCTTCCGAAATCGCGCCCTCTCTTTATTGACAGCATGCAAAGCATCACAGGTGGGATCGATCGCCACACGTGTGCACACCCACCAACGCACCATCCTGCATCTTTTCGTCTTGATCAGAGCTTGTTGTAACTCAGGTTGTCATGCAGAGCGCTGTTGCTGCCGCTGCCCGAACTGGGGTAGTGATCGCGGGGCCCAGGACAGTCCCCAAGCGCAGCTTCGCTACAAGGAGCTTCGGTGGCTTCTTTGGCAACAGCTCTGTGGCACCAGGGACATCCAAGAGAGTAGTCCAGAAGCTTGGCAGGTCCACGCCGGTGCTGGCTCTCTTTGGCACAGCAAAGACCGAGGGCACCATTTATGACTTCACCGTCAAGTCGATTGATGGCAGGGATGTTAATCTAAGCCAGTACAAGGGCAAGGCGAGTCCTGGCAAGGACCTTAACCTTGTTGCCCGGGTGCAGCTGTTGTGTTATACCCTGGACGAGTGGTAAGCTTGCTGTCGCAGGTGCTACTTATTGTCAACGTAGCCTCCCAGTGTGGCTTCACTCCCCAGGTAGGTGCTCAACGCACTGCTGCACCTTGTTACCCTCCACGCTGTGTGCTACTAGTTATCACTGAAGCTTGAGCCTCCGCGACCACCGCAGTGTAACCCTTGCCCTGTGTGTGTGTGCTTGCAGTACAAGGTGTGTAGTTGCCTACCTCCTGTCTCCAAAGAAAGCGGGCCTTTGGAGCTCTTTCACTCTAGGGCCGCCCAAAGACTTAACTGGGGGTTGTAGCTATTGGACCTACTTACAGAAAGGTCACGGATTTATGGTCGGATTTTCTCTAGACTCTGCTTGCCCCAAGCTTCCCCTCATCACCATAAGTGCTTGTGAAGGGTCGGAAGGATTTCCCCTGCCTGGTAGACACGGGCATTCCCAACTGCTTTGTGCAGGAGTTTGTTGAGCTCTATGATAAGTACAACAACAAGGGATTGGAGGTGATCGCGTTCCCTTGCAACCAGTTTGGTGAGTCTTGGTATGGCGGCATAGGCCTAAAGCTGTGGATTCGCTCTCTACTTGCCGTCACATACATGGTGGTCACACTCATGTCAGACCAGGACGGGGGATTGCAGATGGGCTGATGCCTTGGGATCTATACGATGAAAGTCCAGGTTTTTTCACGGTGGCCAGCCCTCCCGCCACGCCAGCTATGGGGTATGCTAGTCAGGCTGACAGTCATGTCCATCTCTTGAAATGACATGCATCGTGCCATGGAAGGCGGCCTGCCCTCTCGGGTTTTTGGTTGCTAGGCAAGAGGGTTGGCAGCAGCAGCGGCAGCAGCCGCATGGCATGCAGCGATGGGCTCCAGCAGCACCAGACAAGTATTCATTGCCTGTGGCACCTGGCGTTGCAGGGTCCCAGGAGCCCGGCAGCAGCGGCGAGATCAAGTCGTTCGCACAGCGGCAGGGCGCAAACTTCCCGCTGATGGCCAAGACGGACGTCAATGGGCCTAACGGTGCGCTCAGCTGCTTCTAGGGCTGCTGGGTACCCTGCCCCCGGATTGTGGGCTTGCTGCTGCAGGACCAACCGTGCATGGCAGCTTGTGGATGCGTTGTCGATGCAGTGCATTGGTGGTGCTGGCCTGTACCAGGGCATGGGCCCTGCTGCCTGCTGACGCATCCTGGTAAACAATTGGGGGACACGGTGGTCAACCTGGGCCATGATGTTGTTGTGGTGTGTTAGGCTGATGGTGTGTGAGCTGATGGTAGCTGCTGGTGGCTGTGCTCTTGCAGCTGAGCCTCTCTGGGACTATCTGAAGAAGGAGCAGGGGTAAGTGTTGCAACGGTTGAAATACCTACTTTGTCCCTGGC
Organism: Parachlorella kessleri; assembly: GCA_001598975.1. Classification (NCBI taxonomy): domain Eukaryota; kingdom Viridiplantae; phylum Chlorophyta; class Trebouxiophyceae; order Chlorellales; family Chlorellaceae; genus Parachlorella; species Parachlorella kessleri. The sequence continues at coordinate 19,527 of BBXU01000543.1, read as the reverse complement.
CGCAGGAGCCTTGATGTGCTTGCCTTACTTGCAGCACGACTCGTGTATTACAATTACTGGGGCGCGCTGGTGTCAGACCTTAAGGTTGACACATTCCACTATTTATAGCTTGTTGAATTCCAAATGCAGGGGCCTGCTGACCAGCGACATCAAGTGGAAGTGAGTTCTGTCCTCAGTGTAGACTTGCTGGGCAAACAGCTGCATGTCTGCATCGACTGGAAATCAGACCGGACAAGGGGCGGGCCTGTAGTTTGCCTCTGTGGCTTCAGCTGTCGTTACAAGTATACTACAGCCGGGGGCATGTGCATATACACTCAGGCCGAAGTGGCCTAAGCAGTCAGGTCCCAGGCTGGGTCGCTGCCGATTACTTAGTAAGCCCTGCTTTCTCTTGTGCTTCTCTGCCCCCGCAGCTTCACCAAGTTCCTGGTCGACCGCAATGGGAAGGTGGTCAAGCGCTACGCGTCCACAACCGCTCCCAGGGCCATCGAGTCCGATGTGAAGTCCCTGCTGTAGAGGCAGTACTGGGATGTGTTGGCCACCAAGCTTGTATGGGACATCGATGTGACCAAACAGCTGTAAGTGTTTTTTGTGCAAATCGATGTGGGTGGCATGTCTGGGTCGTTACAGCTGAGCGGGAGTCCTCAATGATGTGATTTGGCACCATGGGTGGAAGTACCCTTAGCTCAGGAGGCTTGGCTGCCGTCTGGGACCTAGACCTCATGGCCTTGGCCCAGGTTGATCTCGTTTGTTCATGCTGCTGATGACTAGTTGTTGCTGATTAATAGATGTCGGGCAGAGCCTGCAAGTGCTGCTCTGAGGCCTAGGTAGAGCATGGCACCTCTGGTCAGCGCAGTATGTGCACCACAGTCACGTTGTTGAAGCTGACTATCAACTCTGCGGGAGTGCTCTGACACATTTTGCTGGTGTGAGTAAGCCTTCCTGCTTTTGCTGGTAACTAGAGTACTCAAAGCTGATACAAGGTAGCAGGAAAGACCTTGCTGAAGGCCGACAGAGGCTGGCACTGCATGACACATAGCTGTCAACTGGGTGGCTGTTGGTGTGACTGGGCTGTGAAACCACAACAATCCTTTACAGTGACACCTACAATGCAACGCAGGGCAATGTTGGCAATCATTTTTGTCGGCACGACTGGTGCCTTCCCCTGCTTAGGGGCATGCAGATGTATCAATTCAGCACTGGGAGAACGGGCACGTGAATAGAAAGTGTGTGTTACAGAAGCAACTCCTGTTGCGCGCGGAAGGAGCGGTGATATGTGCATCCCAAACAGCCGCTGGATGCATTCGCACCAGTCAACGACACTGAGAAAGTTACGTCCATGCAAACACCAATGCATAAGACCAACAACATGAGGCCCGGCAATGTGCCCACACACGGTGGCAGGCACACTTCCACGATTACACCGGGGCTTGAGAATGTTCGAGTACCCCAGGCCACAACCAGCACACGCAACACGCAATACAAGCAACAAGTAATGGCAAAATAAAATGGGCAAAAGGGAAGGAGGAGGGCCAGAGAGCACCTCAAGCAGAGGAGGATTTGGCGAGCACGTCTTATTATAGACGCTCAAGAACAGAAAAAGGTCACGCATGCCAGGACCTCGCATCACAGGCTTCTTCCACTTGCCGCAGCTGTCCAATACAACAGCCTGGCCGGCTGGTGCTGACTGTGCGCTACAAACACTTCCATTAGAACAGGATGCCAAATTCAGCACAATATCCCAGGTGCACGACAAGGTTGAGAGAGGAGTACTAACCACAGCAGCAGTGAGGACGACAGTCAGTTGAAAGAGAACGAATGTAGGTTGCATGACAGACAGTGATCCACACAGGACTCATCAAGGACACCCAGCCAAGCCCTCCCACGGTCTGTGGCACACAAGGGCAGCAGGTGGCGAAGTAAGGAACCTCATGCTGGCAAAGCACTGGAGGCAGCTTCGATCTGGCAGGAACGTAACAAACTCGCTAGGCTCGTAACCCCACCATGACAAGTCTTTTCCGTCAGTGTATTTGTACATTGGCCGCTCAGGGAGGATCCCCTAGGCGAGCGGCCGGGGCGGGTGTGCCACCACCACCTGCGGCCCTGTAGCACCCACAATCAGCGGCTCCTGCTTGGCGGGCACCATGTCCTGCGGCACGACTCGCGCCCCCACAGGCACGCCGCCCATCGCAGCTGGGTGCGCTGCCACTGTCTGGGTGGGAAGCCCAGAATTGGCGGCAACGGCTGCTGCTAGTGGGCTCCCTAGGGGTGGCGAACCCCACATGGTGGGGCTCAGTACGGTCTGGTCATCATCGGCCATGAGGAGGTGGGAGAGTTCCTGCGGTGAAATGATAGAAGCAGGGTGGGTGCCTGGTGGGCAGGTGCAGGCATCAAGATGAGCAGAGGCTATGCTGGAGACATATCAACCCCACTGGTCCTTGTACCAGCCTACAACTGTACTAGTTATGCAAACCCTACCTATGCCATTTCAGCAGAAAAATGCAACCCGCAGGTGCTGTACTCCTTGTCAGGCCATAGCAGTATACCACACCGTGAGCACTGACGCAGCAGCAGGCTGGGATAGTGGTTCCTGAAAAGCTGTGCACACCTGGGAGGGCATGATGTCCAGGGAGGGGTCGTCCAGCCCCAGGTCCAAGCCATCCAGGTCCGGCATGTCGATTACCGGCGACGTGACCTCCGTGATTGTGAGGCCCGGGTAGCCAGGCCCTCCGCCGCCGGCAGACAGGCCACCAAGGGCACCATTGCCATCAGAGAGTGTCGGCCCGCTGGCTGTGCCGGAGCTGCTGGGCTGCTGCCCTGCCAGAGAGGTGCCTGGCAGCGGCACAAAGTTGTGCAGCGACGGCACTTCAGGCAGCGGCGCTGCCGCCGCACCGGCGGCACCCGACGGCCGCTGGGGCGCCTCCCCTGCTGCTGCCACTGGCACACTGCCTATGATGAGCGGCGTGCCGCCCGAGGCGAAAAGGTCAGCTGAGGGTGCTGCCCCGCTGCCGCTGATGCCGGCTGCCCCTGCAGGAGGGATGGCCGGCATGGCCAGTGAGGCCGCTCCGCCTGCTGCGCGGCCGCCTGCTGCACCTGGCTCCTGTATGATAGGCGCGTTGCCGCGCTGTCGCACCGACGCTGCATGCATCTCGCCATTAGTCCCACCAACGGCCTCAGTGCTGCTGGGTAGGTGCATGCCGTCCAGCGCTGCATCCAGTGCTGCAGCATCACCCATGTCATACACTATGACATCTGAGCGACCATTGCTGCCTGGAGCGCCCACAGTGGCCGCACCCTTGCTGACAGGCGGGGCCATCAGCTTCATGAAGGCTGCAGCAAGGTCTGCCAGCGGATTGGACTGGTGCACAATCAGCTGGCCGGCATCATCGTGGATGGCCATCTCATCTGAGCCGTCACTGCCGCTACCATCCTGCCGCCCAGCCCGTCGCTTCTTGCGCCCTGCAGTTGGTGGCACAAGGTGCTCCATAGTCGACCACAAGGACTGCACCAGGTGCAGTAGCATGCACCAAGGCAAGGCCCCTGCCGCGAAAAACTGCCCCAGACTCTATATATCAGCATCCCAGGATACTGCAGGCCTTGCCAGGCAGCTCTTTGCAAGTGACAGCATCACACTTGTCTCGCACTAAGCCCTCAACTCCTGCGCAGCCTCCCACCAAGGCACAAAAGCAGGCCAAGCAGACACACTCACGCTTGCCGTCATCAATGCGCTTGACTTGTGAGGACATGAGGTGCTGCACCAGTGCGGGGTGCTGCATGGCCTGCGCCAGAAACGCCACCATCTGCTGCTGCCGCTGCTCATTCAGCTCCACACGGTCCTGGAGAGCCTTGATCTCCTTGTCATTGGCCTGCAAAAGGAAGCCTCGTTGGTCTGGGTTACCAGTGGTGCAGGTCTGGGCTGCTGCAAAGCAGACAAGATGCACTCTAGTAGGACGAGCTGGCTAAGTATCTGCAATTATCGCACCTCCATCTGAGTGGCGGTACCAGTTGGACTGGCACATGACCGCCTTGCATGCAAGGCAACCCTCAGCAAGGCCATGCGCTGCCATGACATGCTCTGTATGATGGCTCACAACCCTACCAAGCCCACCAGGAGAGGATCAATGCCATACCATGTAGCCACTATACCAGCTCACATCACATCAACCAGCCTTGGTTTCAAAACAGTCAGGGCCAAGGCTGGCAACCCTACCTCCACCCATCTGCTGCCCTGCCCTCCCATCTGCTGCCCCTGCCCTCAATCACCCCTGCTCCACACCTGCTGCTGGTGCCGCAGGCGAATAACCTCCTGCATCAGCACCGTCTTGTCGCGCTTCAGCGCCTCCACTTCCTGCTGCCAGTTGGCGGGCCCCGCGCCCCCAAACCCGACCTCTATCAGCTGGTGCCCGCCCACGCCGGCCAGCTCGGTGCCACTACCAGCGCCGAAGGTGCCGCGCGAGCTGTGCGAGCCGCCGTGGGATGCGGATGGCTTGCGGCGGTGGATTTCGCCCAGCAGGTCGCGGCGGCCGCGCAGGAAGTACTCATTGGCGAACTCCCACCGGTCGGGGTCCACCTTGCGGAAGCCCTGTGAGTTGTGGAATGAAGGCCTGTCGTCAGCACAACTGCTGTCATGCAGGCTTGGCTTGTCAGGCTTGGCTTGTCAAACGGAAAGCGCTTATCAAACAAAGAGCATTCCGTTCACCCCACACTACAGCGACAATACAAGGCCCGTGGAAGTCTGCCCACAACTGAATGATACCGCATGGGGCATGCTGCAAGGCAAGGGTAAGGTAATCAGGAATGCCAAATGAACCTGCTTGCTGGCAAGCCACTCAGCGTGTATTAGAATACAGAACATATAACAAACTCTACGAAACCTGTGAACGTGCAGCGAACCCGAGATGTGCAAGACACACTGCCAGGCAAGAGGAGCAGCAGTTGCGCCAAGGCAGGACTCCCATAGGTGTTGCCTGTAAAGGTGCAGCGGACCCGAGATGTGCAAGACACACTGCCAGGCAAGAGGAGCAGCAGTTGCGCCAAGGCAGGACTCACATAGGTGTTGAGCTGCCGGACAAAGCTGGAGAAGTTGTTGTGCTTGAAGTGTAGCGGCAGCAGGTCCCGAGCAAACTCAGCTGGCTTCCACACAATGAAACTGCAAAGCGCACTTTGACGACGTGTCAGCCAGGTGTGTCAGGCAGGTGTGTTGTAACAGACACCGCCCGCAGCCACCATGCAGCACCGGAGGCCGGCGACTGGCAACAAGTCCTGACAACCCACCTCTGGCCTTCAGCGCCCCAGGAAACCACGCTGTCGGTGCCCCGGTCGTCTACAATGTCATACCTGCACGTAATCCAGGCCAAGGGTCAGAAAAGAGTAACCGCAGGCCACTTACGAAGAGCTTATGAGAGCGCAAAACTGAGTTGGTGATCCTAAGCCGGGAGGGGACCTACGTTTTGGTCAGAAAGGGGGGAGGAGCAACCTGGCTCCTCTCCCTCTCAATGTGCGCGTTCCTACGGCTCATGCTCTCATGCCCCGGGACAGGCGCCAGAGCTACGAAGCAGGTCACCGGACCAACACGGAGGTGTGTAGCTCAGATGTAACACAGGCAGGACTGGGGGACAGACCTCTTTGTCCAGGGCACTTAACTTATGTCATGTACTGCTGTTTTGTCCTGTCTCCACCCTGGCCCCACAGCTGGCTGCTTGCGTGGCACCTTTTCCTTGGCCTTTTCCAGGGGTGCTCGCGTGGTGGCTGTCATAAACGACAGGCATTACCAAGGGCTGCAGCGGCCCCTTCTAGGATCACTCCACTTGCAGCTGGCGATCATGAAGATCATGACAACCCTGAGGTGTACCCTTCTTACGTTAGGCATACTCTGCTTTGGGTATGGCAATGCCCAGGGAACCCGTAGCAGCGGTGGCAGGCTGGTGATGAACAGGTTGAACGTGACCACCTCTGGGTATGGTAATGCCCAAGGGATCCGCAGCAGCGATGGTAGGCTGGTGATGAACAGGTTGAACGTAACCACTCCCAAGCTAGGTCCTGTGGAGGGCCTGCAGGAGCCCCAGCGGTATAGCGGCTACTTCAAGCTCAACAGGTGCCGCCGGAACTGACTGTTCAAGTGTATATTTTTCACACCAGAAGGCCTGATAGGGCGGCTCAAGTCGTCAAAGAGTCATGCTACCCTTTGATTTGCTGGGCCACAGTGCATACTGCCTTTTGGCTAGTGTAAGACATAGATAACTGCTCGCCGTGTAGGACATATGACGCACACATGTTTTTCTTCTACTTCTCCGCCCGCAACGCGCCTGAGACCGCGCCTGTGGTGCTCTGGATGACGGGTGAGGAGGGCTGTGCTGGGTTGGCTGCTAGAGTTTTTGCTTAGCAGCACCACGGCCACTATGCGCTGGTCAATAGGCATGTGCCAACCAGCTGGACGCAGGTGATAGATCTGACCTACCCCTGGAGGAGCAGTCGTCAAGGGATCGCAGGGTGCTCTTGAGAGCTGGCTGTCTCTTGTGTTCCAGGGACCGCTGTTGCACATAGCCAGGCTGACGTGATGCTGCGCCTGGGCGTACTGCAGGCGGCCCGGGGTGCTCCTCTGAGCTGGCTGTCTTTTTTGAGAATGGTCCCTTCACCATCACCAAGGACCTGGAGCTGGAGGAGACTGAGTATGGGTGGGACGTCAATAGCCACATGATCTATGTGGACCAGGTAGGGGCAAGGCGCCCCTGTGGGTGTTCTATAGGGGCGGGCTTGTGGAACACCTGGCTGCATGGGGTGTAGTTGCTGGAGCCAAAGTGGTATTGGGTAGGAGCAGGGCTGTATCAGAGCCAGCCACAGACCGTGCACGGAGCATGAGGTTTTGTTGCATCCACAGCAGCATCCACAGTTGACAGTGTGGTGTTGCGAGCGTGGCAGCAGCATGTTGCCTGCCATTTGTGGGCTTTGGAAAGTGAGGTGTCGGGGCCTCCTCTTGTAATGGCCCAGTGCTGCGCTGTTGCTTGCCTTTATACTGCTCCTCGCCTGCATGCTGCCCTTGCAGCCCATCAACACTGGGTTTAGCTACAGCGAGGACGACCGAGACCGGTGCTACGACGAAGTCTGCGTGGCTAATGACATGCTCGACTTTCTGGTGGAGTTTTTCAAGTCGCTGCCAGAGCTGGCCGACAGACCCTTCTTCGTCACTGGTGAGTGGAAGCTGTCCCCCGTTACCTCTGGAAGAACTTGCTGGCTGTGGACTGCAGTTTGTGGTATGAGTTGTGGGCAGCCGAGCTGCTGCCGGGGCGCAGGCTGCTCTGAGCCAGGTGGCAGCGGTGGTACGTGCACTGTGTGTGGTGTGCTGCAGCTAGGTGCTGCCACAGGGCGGATGGCTCTTGATGGACAAGGGGAAGATGTATGCCTCGCTGTAGGAGGACTTGTAGGCTGGCACTCTGGTGGGCTGGAGTTGAGCGCAGAAGAACAATGCGGCCTGCCGCCATTGGGGAGTCTCCATCACCTTTATGTGTTTAAGCTGTGAAGATCCACGCTCTGCTGGCCCTGTACGCAGGCGAGAGTTATGCGGGCCATTACGTCCCAGCTGTTGCCAGCCGCGTGTTCCTGGCTAATGCTGGCAAGGAGCTCTTCAGGCCCATCAACTTGAAAGGCCTTGCCATTGGCAACGGGCTGACTGTGCCGCGAGTGCAGGTCAGTGCTTGGCAAAAACTTTAGGAGCCGCAACCTTACAATTGAACCTGCCTGACTTCCGGACTGCACTCGGCAGTTGGCACGTTTGTCACCGACTAATGCGGTGATGGACTGTGGCCTAGGAGGTGTGATTGCCTGCTAGCCTGCATGTGGTGCTGGGGCTGGCAGTGCGGGAGTGTTGCTTGTTAGTGTAATATGTGCTCGCTGATCGAGGTGCAGTGGCATGCAGCTCAGCCGTCACTCTCCTGACTGGCTGCCCTGCAGTATGGAGCCTATGCCGATTTTGCCTACATGCACAAGCTCATCGGCAAGAGTGTCCATGACCGCATCATGTTTGTGAGTGGCCTTGGCGCTGGCTGCCCTCCAGGCAACACCTGTGGCCGGAGTTGACAATGAGTAGGCGGCACCTGGTGGTAATCCGGAGCTGGGCACAGAAGGATGACTACTTAAAACCCGCTTGTGGGTAGGACAGTGTCCCAAGTAACTACTCTGTGGCTGCCTACTTCCTTGTCTCCTGCTGTATGTGGATATCGAATATTAACAACCCGCTCTTGCTTCTGCTCACCCACCCACCTTGTTGTGGCCCCTCTGCCTGCAGCTGTACCCCGCGTGCCGCCTGGCCCTGGACGTCTGCCAGGGCCTGTCCTGGCGCCTTGAGTGCCTCCTGGCTGTGGAGTTCTGCCAGGCCACTATGTTTGCGCCCATCCTTATCGAGAACCCAGAGATCAATGTGTATGACATCCGCAAGAAGTGTGTGGGGCCGCTGTGCTACGACTTCTCGCGCATGGTGAGGGCGGGGCCTGGTCCTCAGGCAGTGCTGTCGTTGCTGCCTCCTCACGGCAGAGCCTGGGGCGCTGATGGGCTGCTTGTACCTCCCGTGCTTGTGCCAAGATAGGGCCTGGGACTTGGCGGAATGTTGGCCCTGTGTGCGAGTCGTCCTGGGAGGAACCTATCCGATGAGGGAGTTCAGAGTTCAAGGTGTGGTGGGCTGGCCTTTGCGGAGGAGAGGCTTGAAATGGCGTCATGCTTGGCTCTATTTGCAAGTTAGATTTGGCAGGGCTCTGGTACATGTTGCCCTTGCTCACAAAGCAATCGTTGCACTCCCCTGCAGGAGGAGTATCTGAACCTTCCTGAGGTTCGCAAGAAGCTGGGGGTGGGAGACAGGAAGTAAGTCTCTGCTGTCGGCCAGACCGCTAGCTCTGCCAGCGGCATTAGGTCAGCTTTATGTTATTCGTAAAAGTGCGCTACTACAGTTGTTGTTGCAGCGGAGGTCGGCCTGGGTGTGCTCGTCCTGCTGCTGGTTGATGTTGGGCCGACGTCAGGAACATATCTGGTGTTGCACCCATCGCTGCGTTCCCAGTCCAGCCGCTGGGCCCTTGGGCTGTGGGCGCCGGTGTTCCTTTGAAAAGGGGGGCATAACATCGCTAACACGGGCAGACAGGGGCTTTGTGAGGGTGTTCCAGCACAGCTTTCTCTGCCCCCTGCGTGACTACCTATCACGGCTAGTAGACAAGCTGGCTCTTTCAGGGGTGCGCTTGATGCACTATTGTCGAGGCACCGACAAACGGCAATGCGTTGTAGGTGGGAGGCCTGCTCCATGAGCGTGCATCAAGACATGATGGGTGACTGGGGTCATGCTTTCTCCAATGTGAGTTTGCATTGCCAACCTTGGGGCAATGGCCGCTGGAGGGACGCTGGCCTGGCAATGCTGCTGGGGGCGCTCCGGTTTTGTTGGCAGTGCTTCACTATTGAGACATTGTGCACTTGAGGTAGCCTTTTTTCGCGTAGCGGTGCTGTGATTGCCGGCAAGGTGATCCTTCCCGGTTTCGCCCCCTACCCTGCTGTGTTATGCTGCAGCCGGGCTGAAGGTCGTTTCTGCAAAGGGTGCTGGGTTTCACTCTGCAGGTGCTGCCCGCAATGCTGGAGGCAGGCATTCGTGTCATGATCTACGCTGGGGACCAGGACCTTATCTGCAACTGGTGCGCATATTCGTGTGGTCCTCCCGTTTACAAGGGCGCTGAAGTTTGTTTCCAGTGTGAGATGGTGGCTTGCTATCAATGCAAGCGTCCGGCAATGTATCAATGACTGCAAAAGTATTGGATGGTGCGCCTGGCTAGCAAGATCAGGTGGATGGTAGCTGAGTATGAGTTGTAGACACCGAGCTGGCTCACCTGCGAATTATGTCCGCAGCAGGGTGAAAGCTTTTGGTATAGGGATGGGATAAAGCAGCCTTCAAGTTCGATCATCTTTGTGGGAAGCTTCAGTTGCTCGGATCGGACTGGCCTAGAGGCCTATGGGCTGCCCTATGACACGTGCAGGCTGGGCAACCGCCGGTGGGTGGACCAGCTGAATTGGTATGGCATGGATGACTGGATCAGAGCTGAGGAGGAGACTTGGAGCGTGGACGGAGAGGAGGCAGGCACTGTGACCCAGGCAGGGCCCCTATCCTTTGTCAAGGTCTTTGGAGCGGTGAGTTGGCGGGAGTTATTCCCTGTGACCCAGGCAGGGCCCCTATCCTTTGTCAAGGTCTTTGGAGCGGTGAGTTGGCGGGAGTTATTACCTGTGACCCAGGCAGGGCCCCTATCCTTTGTCAAGGTCTTTGGAGCGGTGAGTTGGCGGCAGTTATTCCCTGTGGTCAGGGTGGCTAGTAGTGGGAACAGAGTTGGAGCCGAAAGATAGTGACAGGGGCCACTGTTATGCTCTTCCCTTGGTGGAGGTTTAGTGTTAGCGCGGGCATGTGGAGGTCAGCTGTGCTGCTCGCGGGGGCAAGCTAGCAAGCCTGCCCGGTGCTCCTCCTACAAGGTTATGGCCGCATGCGAGCGTTGACTGTTGCACGGATATGCAGCACAGTGCGTGCTCTGTTTTCTCTCTGAATATTTCGGCATGGCCCAATCAGGAGTGATGTGCTGCTATCATGTGCAGGGGCACATGGTCCCCATGGACAAGCCCAAGAATGCCTTGGACATGATTACCGCATTCACCAAGGGCTCCCCCCTGGGCACCTCTGCATCTGCTGGAAGTGCCGCCCGTGCCAAGCTGCTGCCTGGTGCGACATGGACCCTGCGGGGGGCCGGGCGCAAGGAGGGGCCAGCGGCAGCACAGGCTGCAGCCCAGTGAGACAGCAAGGCAATGGGGCTGGGTGAGAAGGCGTGGGTGCTGAATTAAGGCAGGTTGGAGGCTCGGTGGGTAATTAGCCAGGCAGGTTGGCATGTCTTGATTAAAGTATGGACTAGGGTGTTGAGCTTTACGGTACGTGCCTTCCATGTGTAACGTTAGATAGGTGTTATCTGCTGTGTGGAGCTGGGTGTGCGTGTCCGTGGCGCTTGTGCATGCATGGTGGTTGCCAGCTGTACTGCAGTTTTTCCGTGGGAAATGCATGCAATCGTATTAGAGCACCTAACTTCTGCTTGGCAGTTTTGCTAGCTTTGGCCAAGTCGTGTCAGTGCACTTCGCTTGTTGCTTGTTCATTTGCCTTCTGTAGAATGTTTTCCAGCCACCTGCCACAGTTACTGATGTCTTATCTCAAAGGCTTCTACATATCATAGTGCCTACCCATCTGGTCCCCTGATGGAGCAAATGCCTGTAGTCGTACCTGTGATACATACCTACGGGCGTCACACTGACCAACAACTGGGGAATCCCATTACCACAACACCCCTCAGAGATTGAGGAATCACGGACAGTGCTTTGTAGCAGCCACAGGACTGGTAGCACGTTATGGCCAGCTGCACCATCTCTCCAGGGCAGGGGCAGCAGGCTGGCAATCCAGGACCTCTCACTCTCACACTGCCGCCCCCGCCGCCAGTCACAAGAGGTACTGAAGCGCAAGCTCCACATTGTTGTTGCTGCGGGATAGAGCTGCCGAGGCCTGCGCTTCGTCAAAGCCCATTGCCACCAGCTGCTGCACCGCCTCTCGAGACGCCTCCACTCGGCCGCTGCCGAGCTGCAGTGACGAGGTACACATAAGGGGCAGTCAGGGCCCAGGCAAAGAAAGGCAAAGCAATCAATTTGTAAATACGGGAAGGGGGAGAAAGCCCGGTGATGCTCCCCACCCCACTGTTAAGACTCTGCTAAGCCAAGGCAGACAGCAACCGCCATCCAACAGAGAGCCATGGCAAGTATGCAGCCGACCTATTGCCCACCTGAGGCTGTGTATGGAACATGCCGCCAGGTGGCGGCCCCGCTGGCCGTGTGGATGGCACGGTACCGCCAGATTGCTGCTGCCGCGGTTGTTGTTGCTGCTGCTGCTGTGCTGCGTGCCCTACCCCTGTCGGCGCGCCTTGCAGCACCCTCCCGAGCCCAAGCGTGTTGGAAAAAAACTCGGTCACTACCAGGGGCAGCTGCGCAGAAGGACATAGCCTCACTTTGTACTTCTCACTGTGTCCCTCTTACCATGCAATCAGATGCAACGGCAAGGTGGCTCAACAAATACAATGGCAAGGGGTGCCCCATATCTCCCTGCAGAAGCACTCCCACCTCCACAGGGCAGCAAGCTTCCAACAGGGCCAGGGAAGATCGCTGGGTTATTAGTACCTAGCCATCTAGCTGCTCCTTACTACCACCTCCCAAAGCCGTGCTTCACATATGGCAAAACGCACCTTCAGGTCCCCAATGCCCATAAAGTTGGTCCGATATAGGATGCCAGCAAGCAGCCCACATAGCCCGGCCACCAAAGACTTCTTTGGAGCGGACAGCAGCAGTTGCAGGGCTGCCACATAGACAAACGACTGCAGGGGGGAAAGCAGCACGTCGCTGATGACTGGCTGGCTTTAGCCACTGTCTGCTGCATGCCATCGCCTTTCAACCACCCTTGATTAGCCACGCTGGATGCCCTGGCTTAGCTCACCACCCTTCATGAGCCCTGACCTGGCAGCAAAGAAGAGCTGTCAAGCTCCACACTCTTATGTGCACGGCAACATACACAACACCAACCACCTCATCCTCTAGAAAAGAGCTGAAGGATAACTGCCCGCACCCATGACACCCCCAGCATCCTTTCCAAGCGCCGCACCTTGTCTGTGGCTCGCCAGCCGAACACTTGCAGGTTGTGCAGGGGCGGCACGTCCAGCACAAAGGGTACCAGGCTGGCAAAGATAATGGGGTAGGGACCAGAGGCGCTGGGTATTCTTAATAGAGAGGCTGCCGCCATTTCCAATAAGTAGGAGATGCCGCACGTTGCCACAACAAAGCTCCCATATTTGTTGGAACCGAACTGCCGCTCAAAAAGGCGGGTGTAGTACAGCAGCGCGGCGCCGAAGATGAGCTCCCCAGGGTGTCGGAACACAAACACCTGGGTGAAAATGTCTATGAGCAGCGGTACACGCCGCCGCGAGACGCGCGCCGCTTGGAGCAGTATGCTGGAGGAAGCGGCGGCAATAAGCAGGCCCTTGCTCACCGGCGCACCTTCTGCACGCAGACACAAGCGACCCTTGCGTTCCAAGGTTCTGGGTGTATACGGGACAGTGTAAGGGCGCTGTGCTGCTGCAAAGACCTTGCCCGCCAAGCCAGCACTGTGCTCTGCAGCAGTCTGAACCCCTACTTGTAGATCCCAGGCAGACCAGCGGGCAGTGCCCAACAGCAACATAACGGATCAAGGAAGAAGAAAGGCCTTGAGGTCACTCACTAAAGCCACTGGGCCCGGCGTTCATCCCTGCGCGCTGAGATCACGCTTGCTTATTGACCTCAACAACCTCAAAAATGTTACGAACAAGAGATTTTTGTCACTGAAGCGCGCTGGATGCGCCCTTCCACAAATGATCGAACCCCTCTAGGTGGTCAGGTTGTAAAACAAGTTCTTGACAACAAGTGATGCAATTTCACTACTTTTATCTTGTTAAGCCTTTGGAGAAACAAGGGTGCTGCCTTGTGTGTACGGGTGTACTACCAGGTGGGAAGCCTGCACATGCAAAACGTTTGCTGCCACACTGCTGTCTCTGACCCCTTCCTGTCACGTGCATTTCCATCTTAAAACGTTACTAGCATGGGTGGCGGGTAGTGCGAACAGGGAGAAGACCTGGGCTGGACTGGACTGGCCTTAAAAGTTACTAGCATGGGTGGCAGGTAGTGCAAACAGGGAGTAGAGCTGGGCTGGACTGGACTGACAGGGCTGGATGCAGCTGCTGCAATACCTGACATAACTACTGTCCTTACACAGCAACCTAGCCAGAATTGGTAGATAGCGCATACACATATGTGTCAGTCAGGTGCTACGGTGGCTTAGTGTTACTTCAGACTGGGTGGACTACCTCTCTGGAGAACTCGGCTTCTGCCAACATTGTATGTAGCACTGTATGTAGCATGGGTGGCAGGTAGTGCAAACAGGGGATAGAGTTGAGCTGTACGAACAGGACTGGATGCGCCTGAGTCTTGCCTGAGTTCTGCCAACACTGCCAACATGTCATGGCCAAGGTAAAAAACGCTGACAGCACTGGGATGCGCCTGTTACAGGTAGGTATTGGTGGCAGGTAGTGTTACAGGGGGGGAGATAGGGTTAAATTGTACTGACAGGGCTGGACGCACGTATGCTCCCGGCCTGTTATCTTGGCGACCATCTGCAAGTTGCCTGGACTTTACCCACACGGCATGATTTGCTAACAACATGACGCTCTCGAAGTCAAACAGCTGAGGTTGGCTTTTGCTGCTTGGCGGACTTGGGCTTCCTGGGTCCTTTGCCTCCTTCTGCCCTAGCACCTTTGGAGACGGCCTTGGACTTGCTGCTTGACCTCTTCTTCTTGGATGCCACTGGCTTGTCTTGCTGCAGTGCGGGTGCTACTTCTTGTGGCTGAAGCACCTGCTGGGAAGCCTGGTGGCCTGCAGCAGTAGAGAACCGCTGACTTGTTGTGGGTACCTCCTCTCTGACTGACGGCTGGTCCGTGCTGCCGAAGCAATGTGCCGGCTGGCTCAGGCACTATGTCATCATCTGAAGCTGTCATAAATGATTGTGCAGAGAATCGAGTCGCTCCATCGTCAAGCCACTCACCGTTGCCAACTGAGCTGGCAGCTGTGGAACTGTCCTGGGGCCCCAGTGCAGCTAATGCCTGAGATGCCAACCCCAGCGCATCCGGTGTCAGCGTGCCCAGCAATTTCGGCCCAAAAGAACTTGTCTGCGCTCCTGCTGGCTCTGCCGCCGCAGCCGCTGCTGCTGTGGCGGAATGTGAGGCAGCGTGCTTTGAAGTGGCGGAGGAATCCCCAGATGCCGCAACAGAAGGGTTCTCGGCTGCTGCGTCTGCTACTGGTGCTGGAGTGGCAGGGGGTGCAGGTGTGGCTTCGGGCACCAGCCGCGCAAAACTGCACAAGGTGGGTCACCCTCAATGAGAGCCACTGGTTCAGAGCAGCAGAGAGGGGCTACCTGTTCATGCCCGGGCATAAACCAACCTTCGCAGCCTACTGTCAAGCCTTTCTTTGGTCCTCGGCTTTGCTTCTTGCTTGGCGCCCTGTTCTCCCCACGCCTCCCAACCATAAGTTGCCAGTGTGCACTCAGTGCGGCACGAGAGCATGTGATAGTCATGCAGACAGTTCACTCCCCCATCCCTCCGCTTTCTCACCTCTCCAAGCGATGCTGCAGCTGGCTGCGGGCCTGGCGACTGCCGTACATGTACGGCGGTTCGATCTGCCGCACTGTGCTGCGGCCGGCCCTGTTGCATATGGCCTCTCCCGCCAGCTCAGGTGACACCTCCTGGGTAGCCCGCGCAGCGGCCAGGACCCGCATCTGGCGAGGCGGCAGGGCCTGAATAACATGTCCATATGCATATTGGAAGGGTGTCTGGGCCTTAGAGTCCCGCCAGAGCGGCCTTTACCAGCTTCATTTTGTAAGTATGCTGGCAGGTGAGGGCAGTTATTAGGTGCCCGGCAATAAGGTGTACCGGTATGTGTCCTGTGGTTGCACGATGTGAACTTGCTTTCCGTATCAGCAAACAATAAAGCTGCCCCGCCGGCAAGCAGAGAGCAGTCCTGGCCTGTGTACAGTGCTCGCCAAGACAGCACTCACCGGCACCCTGGTGAGGTCAAGGTCCACCCTCTGACCATCAACAACAGCATACACGCTGGTGGGAGCCACAAATTCCAAGTTGGGCTCGGCGCCGTCAAACTCCTCCGCCCAGTTGTGGATCTGGATGCCCGTCACCACTGCAACAGATGACCAAGATGAACAGATGTACTGGAATGTCCATTTCCATGTACTGGTATGCGTCCTGGCTGCCTTCAGGGCAAGCCTGCCCAGCAAAGGCACTCAGACAGTTGGGATGTCAGATGCGTCTTTAGCAGCTGCTGCGTTTGGCGGCTGGATCTCACCTGCGTAGTCTGCCTTGGTTGTGTCTACTGCGTGAGAGATGAGCGTCTCAAGGTCGTCAGTGATGGTGCGCTCAGCAACCTGCGCAGCATGCCAGCTGACACGCTGGAGCGCAAGTCTTATGCAGAACAATACTCCAATGTCTGGTAGTCACCATTTGGTCAGTAAGGCTACATTCTTTGACTGCTGCGCTGGCCACAGATCCTGCATCTTTTGTTGATGGCAGCAGTGTTTGAAGAACGCTCGGCTGTTCTATTTGTGCACAACAGATGAGCCAGCTCAATGTTGCAGCTACCTACCTTGGTCAGCTGTACCAGGCTCAGGGAGGCCACAGAGTCGTCACTGAGACCATCAGACGCCAGCCTCCTGGCCAGGCGCTGCTTTAGAATGGAGAGCTCCACATCCTCGGGATCATGAACTGCAAGAAAGGGCAGGTGGAGGTACTGCTACATTGTATATCAGAGCCAGCAGTCTGGCTGCAGGGAGTCCCGAAATTGAAGTCGGACTATGTCAAACCTGCCAAGTTGAGCTGCCAAGTTGGACTGATATGAATTCTGCCATGTGTTGTTTAGTGACATACCGGCACATCCTGCAGCCCCTTGCACTGGGGCTGACTCATAGCCAGGGACACTACTTGTGCAGACAAGCACCTCCAACGGACTATACTAGTGACCGGCCCTACGGTTGCGCACCTCCAGCATGCAAGCAGTTGCAGGTGAGGCCGTCCTGCTTCAGGTCAGCCAGGCTCTTGGCAATGGCTCCGCAGGCACAAGAGGTGGCGGCCCTGCCAGGGCGAGAGATGTTACCCACTGCGCCCCTTGAGTTGATGGCAATGTGGGGAAAGCTGAAGAAAACATAGCGCTCCTTGCCCGTGGCCTGCAAAGAAAGGTTGGGAGATATGCCAGCGGTAAGCGAGGGCCAACAGGTTAGCTGGTTTGCGGCCCCCTGAAGACGCAATGGGGCATTCGGCAGTGCTTGAGTGGACAATAAACGGCTGGACCGATCTCACACCCAACAGTGATGCCAAATAGGATAGGAATGCCCCTAGTTACAAACCCAGGGGCGCCTTACGTTGCAGATAGGCGAGTGAGAGAGTCCAGCTTGTACGCCTGTCAACCCTACTGTGAGGGCACCACCCAGGCCGTGGGTAGAGAAGGAGGACCCAAAGATTTGATCAATCTTGTGCTTGAGAACTTGGGTCACCTCGTCACGGCACAGGTTGACCATGGCTGCAGAGAAACCATACTACACGCCTTGGCTTATGGAAACCAGCTGAACAGTTGAATTCTGATTCTGGTAATGGGAACCTGAAGCGTCACTGTCACTGAGCAGGCACCAAATACTCTAGCGCTGCTTGCCGCAGGTATGCACACAGACTCAGTCTGCTAACGCAGTGCTTACTAGCAGCCGCTGCACATTCTATAGGCACGCACCGATGCTGTTGTCGTTAGCAAAGCCCAGTTTCCATAGGGCCACCTCCAGGCGCTGCATGAAATCATCCGCTCCCAGCGCCGTTTCGAAATGCTGCTGAACATGCCGTGCCCTTTGGGTGAGGTACCGGGGCACGACATCCTGAAGCCCTGCAAGCCTGGGCCCCGCTGTACTGGGTGCGGCAATAGAGCCGCTAGGAGCTGTCACCGCCTCCACTGCCACGACACTTTTCCTTATGGAGAGATGTACATAAGCACGTGCTGCCGTCGGGGGTCTGATAGAGTGCGCTGCAGGAGCGAGGCGAAGGCCTCCAACATGACGCACGGCAGTCTCCATGGAACTTTGCTGCACTGGCCTTGCTGCGAGTGAGCAAATAGCTGCAGAGCACATTGTAAGTATTGTTGGTTCGCCTGGTGCGAGTACTACTACACTCCGATAAACTCCAATGCCAGGTGGCAAGCCGCCGGCGCCCTACTAGAGGCGCCCCAGAAGGGGGTCCCCTCCACCTTGCCCAAGCCGTTCCCACTCAGGGTCATAAGAACGACTGAGATCTCGTTAAGAAAGGAGCAGCAACGCGTGACACTCCTGCTCCGCATGTCTGGTCATTTGTGTACGAGGTCATGCCGTCCAGGCAGGACTTTTGATGGCCGGAGCTGCTATATATCTCCTCCTTGACTCTATGGGTTACAGGTCACGAGTTGGTGAGTGATAGAGTTGAACGCATTGCCTCCAGCCCCCCCCCAACCAAATTGAGTGAACAGCGATGCTCTCCGGCAGGCTGCCACCAAACATACCAGTAGAGAAATTGTACAGCAGCACTGGACACGGAAAATTGTTAAGTAAAACACGATGCTGCTAGTGCACACTCATTCGTTATAACTGGGTTTCCAAAGCTTGATGACTGCACCATTTCAGTTTTGGGCCTGTCTCCACCGTGTGAAGTGCAATGTTCACGGGAATCGCAATATCATCGCACAGAACCCTGGCCCAAGCAGGAGCTCTTGGAACACATAGCCTGATGCCAGGACAACCACCTCGGCAGTGCAGGTTGCTCAAATTACGTATCGAAGGCGGGGGTCCTCCCTCATGTTGTTGTATACGGCTCGCACCTGCAGACCGCAGCATACCTCACAGGGATGGCTCAGGATGGCCTGCACTGCCTGATTTCCCGTGCAAGGCAAGCGCTGGGCCGGAGTGCGTCTGCGGCGACTCAACAAAAGGCCAATGGGAAGGCAAGCATAGTATGACTAAAGCGCCAGATGAGCTGCCAGAAAAAGGTCCGCCAATGACTGCTCATGCCACAATGCACCCAGCCCATAGTTGGGTAACACACCGCCCTCTCACCCCAATACCAGCACCTTTCCCAGCATACTCGTCCCCATACACATGCCTTCATTGACACATTAAGCTCCTTTCCCTCTTGGGCGCCATGCCTACTTTTGCACAGCTGTGCAGCCAGCCAGAAGTATGACACCCTCCCTACTCGAGGCTTGTGAAGGCCGGCAATAAATTATATGCCTACCTGCTCTGGGGTTTCCACCCAGAAGGTCAGCGTCACGCTAAGGTAGTTGCCCTTGGAGGACGGCCGCGTGCTGACGCACTCTTCATGTAGAGGACCCACCACCTTTTCAGCGCAAGCCCGCATCGATTCCGCGAACTCCTGGCCCCCGCTGCCGATTGCCTTGAGTGTGCGGTTGCCCGGATACTCGTTGACCTGCAGTGGGTACACGGTGTGGTTGTGACAAACCCGGGGTATGTGCAGGGCAAAAACAATCTGTATCAAGCTCAATACCTGGGCGCAGGGTAAGGCAGGGGGAAGCATGGGCACAAGCTCTTCATCGTTGGCATGCACCAATAGTGAACTGCTCCATGACAGCTGTTTGCACCTCTTAGCCAAGGCTTACAACATATCACTGCCATACTACTTCCTGCCCTTCAGCAGAGCCGCACCTGGCTGTCCAGCTCGCGCCACGAGTCTTCGCTGTCATCAGCGCCGAGCACTATATTGTTTCTTATGCTGCGTCGACCCTCGGCCTCCGACACACCTGCCAGGAAGGCAGCAGACAACCCTGGACTCACACCACTTTCAGCGCACCATGCATGCTGCGGACGCGGAGCCTAAGGGTACA
>BBXU01000542.1:0-59331 GCA_001598975.1 Parachlorella kessleri | reverse complement strand
GGTGGTCGCTGCAGTTGGTAATGGGGTTTGATGTGCGTGGTGACGTTGTTCACTGAGCATAGATAGATATGCACCACCTAAGCCATATCTTTGAGTGACTTTGGAAGAGGGTTTGTGTCTCTTTGCCACTGTGCAGGTCACAAACAACCCGGAAAATGATGGTTGTATAAATGCCGTGCTGCTTGTCTAAGGGGACCACGCTGGCCTTCCGCAGCTCTGGTGCTGGGCCATCTATCTGTACTTCTAGTCAGCGCTTGCCTTCCTGCTCCAATCGACACTTGTACTTCCCTGCTACTGACTTGCTCGGTTGGCCATGCGCCTTGTACTTCCTACTCCCTTGATGCTTTCCAACCTGACCATGGGTTGCTTGTTTCGTTGTTAGTGGCGCCCCGTTGCGGGCCGCTGCATCTGTTGCTTGACGAAAGAGTGGCTGGCCTTCTCGTGCATGGCCAGCCACCGGTTCAAAAGTGTTACACGCCCTCGTTGTCAGGGCACACGCTGTAATACCAAAGGGCAATTCCAGTGGCTGATGGCGACGGTAGCAGCCTGGTCACAGGCGGTAAATACTTGGTCAGAGTAGCATGGCTACCAAATGAAAATACCATGCCGCATTGCTTCAGCTGTGGCAGTCACACAAAGGTAGTTGCAGCATCCACATGTTCACGGCCAGTTGCTTTGCGTAACATGCAACCACCCAGGTCATCTCCCTTGCATAGCGGTCCATTGTGTCACAGTGGGGGCAGGTCGTCCTCTTCTCCACCGGCCGCGCCTTCTGCCGTACCACCGGCAGGCCCGGTCGCTGCCTGTGCTTCAACCAGCGCAGCCTTCTGCAGCGGCTTCTCTACCATATTGCCTTCACTATCATGCTCCCAGACCACAGATCCCTTCCTTGCAGGGCCTCGAGCGAGGCCGCAGCTGCTGCTGTTCCGTAGGGCTAGAGGGCGCCCTGCTGGAAGGCCTGTGAGTGCCACTCGCGGCCCTAGGCTGGCCGCTATGGACGCTGTTACCCCTGCTGCCTGCTGCTCTTCAGAAGGTGCGGCTCCTGCGGACAAGACTGCCGGACGGGTGTGCGTCACATCGAAGGTGGCACCGTCCTGTGGGTCCTCCTTGGGCATGGTGATCACCAGGTGGCCGGTTGTCTTGGAACGCTGGGCGGTGCTGGAGTCAGGGCGAACCTGCAGGAAGGGCCACTGTCACTGTATGTGTGCAGCTGGCACCTCACTAGTGAACGCTGGAGGGGGGACGATACCTCCCACAGGCCCGTGCAAAGATGGGAAGCAAACTGCAGCCGCACATGCAGAGTATTACTCCCAATTGCGAACGATGGGAAGAGGGGATGCGAGCTTAGCATTGATCAGAAGCCCCAGTCACAAGCACGCACCCCACCGGCTCCAGATGGCTGGCAGGCCTAGCAATGGCTTGATGTGCTGCGATACCCTCCATTGCCTTGAATACTGCCTAGCATTGCTGGTTTAGTAAGGTAGCCGAGCCTCACCTCCTGAGGGAGGAGCAGCTGCAGCAAGCGGCCTTTGATGAGCAGCCGCACAAAGGTTGGTTGCACATCAGCCTGGATGAGGGATGTGTCCAGGTAGCGCCCCACGTCCACATCAAGCACAACGCTGCATCCATCGGGGCTCTCATCTAGAGTGAAGTCCCATTTGCCTGCAGTCATACAGGGGTTCAGCATGCCTTGTGGAGGAATCGATGGGGCATGCGTACCATGCTGTTGGCAGCAGTTTTGCTTCCGAAGCCATTCCTTGCAGTTGGAATCGCTGGTGCAATTCACAAGCTGTTCAGCTTTCAGGAGATTGCCCATGGGCCTTCCACACAGGTGCCACCGCAAGCACCCCCTGGTAAACAGCAGTGGGCGCGTGTACCGTGTACAGTGTGGCGGATGTGACTGAAATGGATGGAAATGTAAGGATATCATCAGGCCACCTGCAAGACTGCTTGACTTAGCCCCGCAACATAACCACCAGCGGTAGGTCTGAACTCCGCTTTAAAACTCACCTTCATTTTTCTGGTACACCGCCTCGCCATCTGTGAGCAGCGGGAAGTCATGCCGAAGCTTGGGCGGCTGTGGGTCCAGCCCGCTGCCCTCAAACAGTTTCTGCTGCTCTGTGCGGCGCCGCTCCTCTGCCTGCTGCAGCTCTCGCTCCTGCTCCCTGAGCAACAGTAGGTTGGCAGGCACATGCGTCAAATGTGCGGAAAACAGGAGCCCGCAGCTGGTGTGCGCTGTATCTATGCATGGCAGCTGGCTCCCTATCCTGCAGGAGAACCCTCACAGCCCTGTCCCTCACATCCCTGGGTGGCTACATGAACAGCAGTTACCTGTGTTCTAGGATGCGTGTTTCGCGGCACCATGGCCGCCGTAGCTCCCCCTGCTCGTCAAGGTAGCCAGTCTCCTCGATTTCCTCAGTACCCAGCAAGCTGTCGTCCTCGACCTTCAATAATGCATGCAAGCAAGCCATACTCAATTCATGCAGCCAGATGATGTGAGCGTGGTATGAGGACATTGCTCGAGGTGACTAGAAGAGGTAACCTAGCCCTGCTTGTGAACAAAGCGCATCCTCGCCTGTGACTCCTCAACCCAGCACCCCAGTGGAATTGCCGCCAGAGCTAAGTACGTTTCCAGCGCGTTTAGGCTCGCCAACAGGCTGGCAAGCATGAACACACAACACAAGGGCGGCGCAGTTTATTGGATGTCCAAATGGACTATGTATAGAAAACAAGACACCAAGACAACAAGGAACAAAAGCTGCAAGCTTCTTACCCTGGCAGCTGTGTCCAAGTCAATGCCTTCGGCAGCCAGCTCCTCACGTAGTTGCAAATCCAAGGCGGCCAACTGCTGCTGCGCTGCTATCCGCTCGGATGGCACAATCTCCTCTCCATCCTGAAGAAAGCGCCAGCATGGCCACAAGTAGATTACAGTCACACAGCAGCTGTTGACTAATTGCTTAATGACAGCATGAATATACTCGGCAAGCTGTGCCAGGCAATTGAGGTGGATATTAGGGAAAACGTGGATTTGTTCATGCCTATGCTGGACTGCGATTTGCAGGCCTCTTCCAGCTGAGTTTCAGAATCTATCACCCACCAGGCGATTCAGCTGCGGCAGCAGGGCCACCACGTAGGGACGATAGCCTGGCCATGTGGTGCAGGGGTTGCCCACCAGGATAAGGTCTTCCAAGAATTCGTTGTCCTTCAAGCTGGCCAGGCTTAGCAGGCCTGTGCAAGAGCAACATGTGCTACTTCCTGGCAAGCTGCACCCTATCCGTTTTGGAAGTGTGAGCAGGCCAAGATGCATCTGCAGCTCACCAGCATGCAGCTGACGGTGCTGACGGCTCCTCCCATCCTGACAAAATATCTGTTGATGGGTGCCCACCTGCCTTTTCCACAAAGTTGATTGTAAGGTCTAGGCGGCGCAGGGACTCACACCTTTGTAGGTTCTGCACTTTGGTGATGCAGTTGACTGCCAGGTTCAAGTGTTCCAGCTCCTGCAGTACAAGATGAACTAGGTGTCCGTTGAGTTTGACCTCCTGGGGAGCTGGCCACTGAAGCGCCTTTGCAGGTGCCACACCACAGTCTAGCAGGCAGCCGTCACATCCACAATGGAACCTCACAGCCCACCTTAAGCCGGTTCAGGCGCTCAATCTTGCAGATGACGTTGTTCTGCAGGTAGAGGATGCGCAGGTGCCTGCAGAGCTGGTTGATCAGCTCGATACGCTCGATGTTCTGCTGGTGCAGGGTGATTTCTTGCAACGTTGCCAGGACACCCTCGTTATGCTCAGCCCTCCGCCGCAGCAGGTCAACACTGATGCGAACCATCGGAGGCTAGCAGGGGCGCACCAGGGCAGCTACTCAATAACCAGAGTGTGCAAGAACAAAGCCGACAGTCAGTGGCAAGAGGGACAGTGCGACACGCCTAATTGAGGCTGCCTTTACTGATCAACAGATCACGAGTACTCGTAGGCAGCTACAGGAATATATCCAAGGGAAGAGTCTCTACCAAAGCAACGAACGGTTTTTAACCACTCCCGCCGCCACAGATGACGTGGCACCTTTTCGTCCCAAGCAAAAACACCTCCTATACCGCAAACAGCAATCAGCATCTCTTTCTGATCCTTAACCAGGATGTCTGATCTCCTTTGGACGCAGCTTTCTCTCCGTTAGGCAGCCCCTTCTTAGCTGAAAGGCTTAAAACATGCTATATGGCTACTAGTGTTAGTAAGATGCTGCCTGGAGTGACCTCAAGGTCAATTTCCAACAAGCCTGTGCCCTGCCAACGAGCCCAACCGAGCCTCCGAGCCCGTGCTCACCTTCGGTCAGCCGCTCATGCTGCGAGCTTCCAGGGCAGCATCAACGGCTCTGTGGACACCTTTGACTACATCTCATATGTTCTAAACAACGAGCCGCTGCTTAGCGGCCCGCCCGAGGGCTGCGCTAGCAATTACACGCAGGGGGATGTCGTGGTGGCTCGGACAGTGGAGGAGGTGGAAGAGTAAGTGAAAGCTGCTGTAAGGTCTTTTGTATTTGTCATGACGTCATGAGCAGTTACTGCCAGTGAAGCCGGTGCAGCATATGTTTAACTGTGGTTTGGCAGCAGTACCTCGGGGCAAGGCCAGTGTCTGTGGGTGCAGGCACCTCAACAAGGTTGACCAGCTAAACCAGAGTTTGAAGGGCCAGCTGCACAACGTCACCTCTGGCCTTGAAACTGTCATCCAGACAGCGCATGCGCGGCACAGGCCAACTCCTTATGGCAGCAGCGTAATGGGCAGTGAAGCCCTCAACCTTGCCCCTTCATCCCTGGATGCCCAGCAGCAGCAGCAATACTATTCCGAGCAGGTTGAAGACCTTCCACCATCCGCCCAGCAAAGCCACAGCACGGCAGGCGGCAGCAGCTCCCAGCACATCGCAGCAGCGTCCTGTGTAGTTCAGCACCCTGGAGTGCTGTGCTGCACCAAGACCACCGCAAGCGCCAATCCCACTAACATGACTTGCACAGTCCTGCTGGAAACCACCGCCAGGCAAGTGGGGTGGGGTATGCACACGTGCGGCAAGAGGTGGCAGCTTACAGTGAGTTCTGTGATGGGATTTGATGTTACAAAAACGCTGTAAAGCGGCTTGCTGATGGTGTGTGCTTCGGGTGCATAGGCTCCAATACCTGCAGATATACCAAAGTTGCACAACATCTGGGCTGACTGCTCAGTTGGGTAGAGGTTTATTACAAAGGACGGTTACTCGTGCAGCCGGGGCGGGAGAAGGTGAATGTGATGACCTCTTGTGTCCAGCAGGTTTAGTGTGGACGATGGAGCGAGTGCGGCGATGAACATGGATGACCTTACAGCCTTGGCGGCGCAGGCCTTGGTAGGGGCTGCCACAGATTACTGCCGTGGCAGGTTACAGGTAAGCGTGGGAGCACGCATCTTATGCTTGCAAGGCGTCGGCGGTAAACGGGTTGAGGGTGCTGTCATTGAAACCTTGCCATCACGGGGCTCAGGTCGAGAGCTCACTTGCCTGTTTGAGTGAGGGAACTACCTTCAGCAGCAGGAGATTGTGAAGGTGGCAAGGCTGCATTGTGTTGGTCACTGCAGGCCTCACAGGCGCATGTGCATGTCCCAGAGCGGCTGCAGCATCATGATGAGATTAATAGGATACTGGCCCACGGGAAGATCGTCAGCGCTGAGCGCAACCGCCCCTCCCAGTTTGGGCATGAGTCGTACGTCCTGGAGGTAAGCGTCTGGTTAGGCTTTGCACAAGGGCTAGACCCGGACCTCAACCTCACTCCCTTTGGTGCATTTGTTTGTTGATTGCTTACGTGTTGTCACATCCGGATGTTCCCATTTGAATTGCAGTTTGCAGTGGACGGCCGGCAGCCAATCAATTTCTGACATGGCGTCAGGCTCACAACATCACCCCTGACCTCCAAGCTTTGCGACTCTTCGCATTTTCCGTACCCAGCAGACTTAGGGTTCGCTGCTGCCAGCCACCAAGCTCACAGCATGCTCATTGGGCTGCTCATGCTGTGCAGCTAGCCGACCCGCACACCGGCCGCCGGGTGCGCGCTGTGTTCAAGCCCCGGGTGCCTGGGGATGCGGACGGCTGGCACAGGGCTCCCATAGAGTGGGTGGCGTACGAGCTGAACCTCATGCTGGGGATGGACTACGTGCCTCCGGTGGCCTACAGGTGACCATTTGAGTGGCTGCAGGCAGGTGTTAGTTTTTGGTCTATTGCGGTTGGAAGTGGTCGGGCGATTTGTGCTTATGTGTCTGTGATATCCTGAGTGAGGGTTTTTATTCTGAGTGGTACCGCTGAGTAAGAGCCTGCATGACGAGATGGTGTGGGCCTGGTGGTAACCTACGAAGCCCACTCCATGTCATTAGTCTTGGTGGTGCTCGATGATGGTCAGTAGTTCATGCTGCCCAGATGCGGACAGCGTTGGTCCAAGCTTTTTGCACGCGTTAGCTGCAACCTCAAGGTGCCCATACCACTACAAGAGGCCGGGGTCAGGATGTGGGCAGGAATGGGTAGGAATGCAACCTGTCACCGAGGGAAACTCATGGATCCAGCTTCTATGAAAATGCATGCTATGTACAAGACCGGCCGGGCTGACAAAATTACGAACTTGTCGCCCCCCCCACCCCCCCCCCCCCGGCAAAGTGCTAGCCGCTGAGACATGTTTCTCTGCTTTCTTGCAGGCGCGGCGGCATCGAGATTGACTTGGGGGGCGAGGAGGGCGGCGTGTGCCATGAGGAAGGGGCCATGATGTACTGGATAGAGAATGCCTCGCAGTTGAAGCACTACTCCTTTGAGCTCTGGGGTATGAAGAGTGACGTGAGTGTCTCGCTACAAGGGCTCTTATGTTTTCATGAGGGAGGTGTGTATGTCGCCTGCGCTAGCTTCAGACGCATTGTGTAAGGGAGCTCTTGCCTGGTCCTCGTCCGCTTGAGATCATCAAGCAGTGCCAACAGTCGGCCGGCTGTAGCCTGAGTTGCTGGGGATGTATGGCAGCAGCGCAATGAGGGCACCTCATGGATTACCATCTGCCTTTCTGGCAACCCAACGGCCTTCCACAATGACTCACATAGGTAGGTGTGGGTGTGCGGTTTGATATGCGCTGGATATTGTGCATGTATGCAAGGGACTCATTGGTGCCTGCGTGCAGGTCCTCCTCAGTGACACCCGCATCCTAGACGTCCTTCTCCACAACTCTGACAGACACCATGGTAAGCTGCCGCCGAAGTAAACTTGCCGCTTGATTTTTGAAGCCCTCAGTCCATACATGGCGGCGTTTGGTGTATGTTTGCATAGGGACCGTCCCTAATGACATGCAGACGTGTTCCGCCTGTGGAGGCTACCGGACGGGACTGTGATCCCTCTGGTGCTCGCTGGCTTCATTGGCTAGGCAACCTGTGCGCTAGTCCCCAGGCACGCTTCTTGGTCGTTCACTGTCGACATAAACAACTTTCTGTCTGCAGGGCATTTCCTGCTTGGTAGGCACTGGGCCCAGGGCGCCTGGGAAGGCGGCTGCTGGTGTGGGGACCTGCGCCCTGCGCTGATCGACCATGCGGCAGGCTTCCGGCGGGACGCGCATGTCACCATGCAGCATGAAAACGCCTTCCAGACAGGACCAGGTGGGTGGGTGGTGTGGTTGACGAGGGCATTGCGGCCAGTCTGCATGCCTGGCTGCTAGAGACAAGCAATCGCGGTATGGTGTCGCTTGTCTGCTTGAAGAGTAGTCAGGCGGGTGCTAAGTTAGGGCCACCGAGGTGCATGGATGTGCAATAGTAATAGTCATTGCACCAATGTGTGTCATGGCAGCACAATGTAGTTTATTCGACAAATAGATTTGTCGGCCTGCGAGCCTTTAGATGGGAGCTGTTCAGGCCTGTGATCCTGGCCTTAGCGTGCCCTGCCCTTGGTGTGAGTCATCGAACTAGCTCCTGCAGTGCGCTGTGTGAGCGCAAAGACCTACCTGCGACTCCGCTTCCTTGATGCCGCGACCATCTCTCAGAAGGTGAGACGACCCCGGCCTGCAAAGGCAGGCTAGGCGACATTGTGACCCCTCAGGATGGGAATAGGGGTGGGCAAGCGCCGAGGGCCCAGCAACTGCAAAGCATTTTGGGTCCCATGGTCACTGGGTTTCACCCTGACGGCCTCCGTCCATCTGATGGCAACATGCTTCCTAAGCTTCATGTGCGCCTTGGGTTCCACTACTCCTTTGCTCTCCTCTTAGGTCTTTACTGCCTTTACCCCTGCATTGCAGTTCTCTGACGTGCTGAGCGAGCGGGAGATGCGCGAGCTGCTGCACCGCCGCAACTATGTGCTGCGCTACCTGGACCACTTGGTGGAGGAGCAAGGCTATGCTGCCACCGTGGTAGAGACCTGAGCTTGCCCAGGCGAGTAAGTGGCTTATATGAAGGCGTTATGGGGGGAAGGTTGTTATTGGTGCCCAGGGAAGCGTGACAGCAAGGGGAAAGGGAAGGCGCGAGGGGTGAGGGCGTGGGCAGGGACCCGTGAGCTGGCCTTCATGCCACCAGAACTAGTGAGTGCTACTAGTCAAAGTCGTAGTTGCGCATCTCATTATGGCAACGGTTATTGGGAGTTGGAGGAAAGCAAGAACGACACCAACGGGAACGACAGTTAGGTTGGAGCATTTACATGCTGCCACCCTGCTGTTTTTCACCTAAAGTTTTCCGCGATTTTGAGCCTGTTGGGATTTACTAGCGGGATCCACCCTAGGTATTTAGGCGTGTAAGCTATTACTTTGACCCTAGGTAGAAAGGATTGTTCATTTCGGCTCCCCCGTGCCTTGTACTGAATGGCCGGCTAGCTGTGGCAACACGGATGCTTTCACTTCTTACCAGGCTGTGTCTGTGACTCCCTAGCCCATTTGTTGGCGAGGCCCTCATTTCTATCTGTGGTCTTTTACATGCATGGAATGCTTACCAGGTGGCTAAGGTCGTCATCGCAGTTGGGTCCAGCCTCTGGATTGTGAAAGGGGTTGGGGTGTGCTGGGATCTGTTACCCGCCTGGTTGAGGAATAGAGGGCGAGGGTCGTGGAATGATACCCTGACCTAATGATTGAGCCCCTTTGTATACCATTACATGCCCACGATGCGTTTTACCACTGGGGTCCCTGCCTGTACACTTATCTCGCCTACTAGGGCACCAATTTTCCTCGATATGAGGTATTGCATTCCGCATTCCAACTTGCTGCACTGCCCCTGCTGCAAACATGACTGCGAATGATGTGCTGCCATGTTCCATGGCCAACCCTTGCAATGGTTACTAAGTGGATGTAGGGCCAGTGGTGGCTTTGCCTGCATGAGGTTCTGAGGTGTAAGGAAGACATGTTTGTGTAGGATATAGGTGGTGACAGTTGCGTGTTTTCTCCTTGAGCCAGGTGACATTCAGTGGCAAGCTTGTTTTTCGAGTTTTTCTGGCCTCCTTAAGTTTTTCTGGCCTACTTGGTTTGACTAGTCGACCTGTGACTGGTAGGTGCCGGTGACTGTCTCTTTGCCCCCACTTGTCCGCGCGCCCACTTTACCTGCCAGGGGAGCGAACATCCATGCCCTGTGCTTGCAGCTGTGCCATGCCCTTGTATTTGGGTATCATTGTGGATTCGAGTGTTGGAAGTGTTGAAGAAGTGTGTGCTATGCTACT
The DNA here is from genome assembly GCA_001598975.1 of Parachlorella kessleri. Lineage (NCBI taxonomy): Eukaryota > Viridiplantae > Chlorophyta > Trebouxiophyceae > Chlorellales > Chlorellaceae > Parachlorella > Parachlorella kessleri. The sequence continues at coordinate 49,665 of BBXU01000542.1, read as the reverse complement.
ATGGTACCTAGCCTCTCTCTCCTATGCACCCTGTAGGTACTAAGGTGTCAAACAGCCTTGTGCCTTGCCAGGCTAGATATTATCTTGGCGCTTGATACCTTCACAGGCCTACAAGGTTGAGCTCAGGCAATCAGGGATTGCGGGATTGAAGAGCCCTTTTCTTGCCCCATTTTCATTTCTATGTTGAAAGCACTGCTGTGGCACAATTACCTCAATCAGAGGCAGCCAGTGCATTCAGTCAAGCCTGTTCACAGCTGCCTACCATCTGTTATTATTATTATTATTACATTGCGGACCACGAAGAAACAGGCGGATGGGGCCAGGGCTGCATCAAAGGAGAAAAACCCTGTTAAGAAACACAGGGAAAACCTTCAAGGCAGCCAACAAAAATTGAGTTCGTTTCCATGGCTGTCGGCGCTCTTATGGGGCCTGTGTGCTTCCGTGTATTGCGTTGGAGCTCCGCCTTGGTCCGCTTTGCGAACATGTAGGCGTCCTCGGAGCAGTCTGAAGCTGAGGGAGAAGGTGCCGAACTTGTGCAGTGTGTGCTGCCATGTTGCAGCCGGGGTTCTTGTTGAGCTCTACAAAATCTGCCTTGTTTGGATTTCGTGCCTTGGACGTCTCCTCTGTGCATCCTTGCTGGGCGGTGTGTGACCAAACGAGCTGCCTACCATCTGTTGCAATGCCTGTCCTTGCTGATGCTGGCTGACTAACACATGCGGAATCAGATCCTCCTGCCGGATCCCCTCTCGCCGCAAGCGGCCGCTTCAAGAGTACAGCCGAGCACGCTGAAAAATAGTTCTAAAGTTCAGTTTTAGCATACAAAACATCGTAGGCCCGCTCTTTTTGAATAGTTTGATGCCAACGGTGTAGGCCGCCCAACCAGTATTTACCAGCCTGCAACATGAAATATGTGCTGGTAACAGGAGGCGTTGTTAGCGGCCTAGGGAAGGGCGTGACCGCCTCCTCGATAGGCGTGCTGTTGCAGGCATGCGGACACAGGGTCACATCTATTAAGATTGGTAAGGCTCTGCTTTCCTGACGCAGCCCCTGGGCCCTCCAGGCCCGCAGGCCCTGTCTGGAACTGATCACTGGGAGCCTGGACGGCTCTGTGTTGCAGACCCCTACCTCAATGTCGATGCCGGCACTATGTCACCCTTCGAGCATGGGGAGGTGTTTGTGCTTGACGATGGCGGTGAGGTGAGCATGGGAGCTTCATGTATTAAACGCCTGCACCTCCACAGCTGACGCTTGCTGCCCGGGGGGCCTAGAGAATTAGCGAAGCAGGGAGGCGGCTCAGCTGCAGTAGGGCTGGTGCCTGGCCGTGTGGACTGGCCGAGGCAACTGCAGCAGTGCAGCTGCTGGTTGGGACCTTGGCAGGGTGAGCACTGGAAGAGACCTGAGGACAAGCTTGGTGGCAACATCAGGCTGCTGTGCCGCAGGCTGACCTGGACCTGGGGAACTATGAGCGCTTTTTGGATATTTCTTTGTCCAAAGACAACAACCTGACCACCGGCAAAGTATACCAGGCGAGCAAGCAGCACATGGAAGCATGAATTGTCACTTTTGCCTGCCTTATTCACATGCGAACAGCCTTGGGGAGAGGAGGAGCCTTGCTATTAGAGACGCTGCTTATTGCAATACGGTGACATGGGCCTCTATCACAGATCCAAGTTGAGGAACCACTCGTGCCCTGCCTCGTCGTGACTTACTGTAATCTCCTGCAAACCTCCTTGCACATTCACCCTGCCGTTATCCTAATCTCCCTCCCAACATGCCTTCCACATCGACCCGTTTCCACCGTTCTCTCCCTCCCTGCAGTCAGTGATCGCGCGTGAGCGGCGGGGCGACTACCTGGGAAAGACAGTCCAGGTCGTGCCACACATCACTGATGCCATCCAGGACTGGATTCAGCGCGTGGCGCACATCCCTGTCGACGGCCGCGACGGCGTGCCTGACGTGTGTGTCATTGAGCTGGGAGGCACTGTGGGGGACATCGAGTCCATGCCGTTCATTGAGGCGCTGCGGCAGTTCCAGTGGCGAGTGGGGCCTGGTGAGTAAGGACTCCTGGAATGCAAGGGAGTACACGAGCCTACGCTTGTAAAGCAGCAGGCAGGGGCTAGCGCAAGCCAGCGAGGTATTTGGTGCGGTTGGGGTGCGTCTCAAGTGCACCCCACAGCCTTGTTGAACGGTCCCGCTTGAGGATGTTGAGAAGATTTGCAGGCCTCATTGCCACCCTCATCCGCGACCCGCCTCTAACACTTCTTGAACTCCTCCCTGTGCCCCTGCAGGCAACTTCTGCGTGGTGCACGTCAGCCTGGTGCCGGTGATTGGCGTGGTGGGGGAGCAGAAGACCAAGCCAACGCAGCAGAGCGTGGCCACGCTGCGCTCGCTGGGCCTCAATCCCACGCTGCTGGCCTGCCGGTCCTCTGAGCCGCTGGGGGAGTCAGTCAAGGAGAAGCTGGTGAGAGAGGCTGGTTCTAGAAGGCCTTCCCCTACATGTTGTTATTCTGGTGGGCAAGGAGGCTAGGTGGCCCAGGGGAAGGGTGGTTGTTGATAAGGTAGCCAGTGAAAGAATGAAGTTTTTAGATATTTCTACGCCAAGCAAGTGTAGTGAGTGTGCGGAAACGCTAGGTAGTTGATCATGGTAGCTGTGGCCGACGCACTGTGCCTACCATGCTGTCCTCCCTGCCACGCAGGCCATGTTCTGCCACGTGCCGGTCAACCAGGTCCTCACAATGCATGATGTCTCAAATATCTGGCGGGTGCCCTTGATGATGCAAGCCCAGGTGAATGATGGCATACTGGGCATGCATCGCCGACTCAGCTACAAGCAACAGACTGGGGGGGACTGACGTCCATTGATTGCTTGTGAATGAGGGCAGAAGTGTCTGTATGCTCATTGCAACACTCAGCAGGGAGTGGTGCTGGTCTGCTTTCTGGATGGGCAGTGGTCTGTGCCAGTGTGCTGCACAGCTTGGTTGATGTTTGCTATACATGCCAGTTGTGTGCTGCAGGGAGCGCATCTGACCATCAGCAACATCCTGGGGCTGAAGGGCGCAGAGAAGATTAACCTGTCCCACTGGAAGGCAGGCCTGGCAGACAAGTGGGACAACTTGCGGCAGGTAGGGCGGGCGCAATCAGCGGTAGTGTTGGTGGAAGGAAAAGACTCCATGCTGGGGCACTAACAGTTAAATGCAGGTTGGCAATCCTGACCGCTGCTTCAAGGCACCTGTGGCAGTAGCAGGCCGGCAGCTGCACTGAGCAGCCCGCCGGATGAACTCTGGCATGGTTGTGCGAGGGTCCGCTCTGCTTGCTGCCCGCTCGCCCGCCGTGACCCCACCTAATGAGACATGCGTTGCCGGGGCAGGCTAGTACACTGACTGATCTACCACTACCTACTAACCCTGGTCATGCCCATTGTGCCACACTCTTGGCTCCCTCGCCTGCTGCAGCTGGTCAAGATTGCCATGGTGGGCAAGTACACCGACCTCTCCGACGCCTACCTGTCCGTTATCAAGGCGCTGCAGCACGCCTGCCTGGCAGCCAACCGCAAGCTGCAGATTGATTGGGTGGAGGCATCACATCTGGAGCCGCAGACAAAGGCAGAGGACTCTGCTGCGTATGACGGTGGGTGGCTGTAGGTGGCTTTCGACCACAGTACTGATAGCGGTGGGTGGGGTGTGGGTGGCTAGCAAGTCGGCTGAGTGAAGGCCTCCCACATGAAACAGCGGACAGAGACAGCGGCCCCATTTAGATGGTGATCAAACCTCTGCGCAGATCACATATTATTCAGTTGTGTTGGCGCTCCGGGGTCAGTCCCCCCTTTTTGTTGACCTTAATGGGTGGGCATGGTTGGAAGCACTGTGCAGAATCGACTCCTGTGGGATTGGGAGGCACCTTGGGTATGGTTGGTAGCATTGTGCAGAATCGAATTCTATGGGGTTGGGAGCCACCTGGGGAGGGGTAATGAAAGTGTAGGAGTGTGGGAGTAGAGTTAGGTGCTGTAGCAGTACAAACTCGTTGGGTTGTGTAGTGCGGGGCTGCTGCCTAGGCGGTCTGGCGCATATATGCCACGGTATACTTGGCTCAGTGGTGTGCACGGCCTGGTAGGCAAATTTCCCTCGACTGACAATCTAATGCCCACGTGTGGCTGTCTTAAAGGCCTGGCCCTCATAGCCTACCTTGTGGATTGTGGCGTTGCCTGTTGTCGCAGCTGCCTGGGAGAAGCTGCACAACGCGGACGGCATCCTGGTGCCGGGCGGCTTTGGCAACCGCGGCGTGGAGGGCAAGATACTGGCGGCCAACTACGCACGTGTCAACGACCGGCCGTACCTGGGTATCTGCTTGGGCATGCAGGTGCGCAGCACTGGTCCTTGGTTGCAACTCTTTCCAGCAGCAGGGTGAGCAGCTATCCACGCGCGTATGTGGATCTCTGGCCGGCCCGTTGATGCCCGGGTCTGACAACAAAAATTCATCGTGGCGTCTGCCTGGGCATGCAGCTGTGAGGGAACAAGGTGTGTGGAGCTGTGTTACCCTGGGCAGTCATTGCACATGCCCCAAAGCACCATGGTGCAGGATGTTTCTGGTCAGTCTGTCCGCTGACAGAGTCGCCATGCCCTGCTGCTATCGACAGGTAGCTGGCATTGCTGCCACGGTATGGCCTGCCTCCTGCCAGCCCGACTCGCTGACTTCTTTTCCTGCAGATAGCTGTGATCGAGTTTGCACGGAACGTGCTGGGCTGGGCTGAGGCCAACAGTACCGAGTTTGACGCAGCCACACCCAACCCAACCGTCGTCTTCATGCCAGAAGGTGTGCTTGCTGGCTGCTGGCTATTTATGCCCAAGCTGTGTTGCCGAGGCAGGCACTGCTCATGGCAAGAGCCGCTAGATGGTAGTAGCGTTTAGCCTCGCACGCATTGCATGAGCGGAAGCCAAGGAGCAGGCAAAGGCAGTGTGAAGCACTGTCTCGCAGGTTGAGCCTTTGCACCACAGGGGATGTGCAAGGACCCTGCTCATACAGCCTGTTGCACCAGGGTTCTGCAACTCGCTCAGTGCGCTGCAAAGTATAACCCATGACACAGACGGGGTCTCGCAACTGGGATCCTGGGTTTGGCAACTTGTGAGCTGGCTGAAGTAGCTTCGGCAATGTGTTAGCTTCCCAGGCGGGGTCTCCGCTGTTGACCTCATGTCCTGGCTGGCTGCAGGGTCCACAACACACAAGGGTGGCACCATGCGGCTGGGCTCCCGGCGCACGCTGCTGCAAACGGTGGACTGCATCTCGGCCAAGCTGTACCAGAAAGAGGAGTACGTAGACGAGCGGCATCGGCACAGGTTAGTAGGAGGGCGGAAGAGTTGAGCAGGCTTGGCGCCGAGCTCAACCTATGCAGACTGGCAGTCACTTTTGGTGCATATGGGGGCCATCTGCGTGACGTAAAGCAGGTTATAGCTCCAAGCACGACAGCCAGCAAGTGTTCCTCTCGTCACTTGCTCGCTCATCTTTGATCTTTCTACCAGTGAAGCTGCACAAAATCACCAGCGACAAGAAATACCAGCAACTGTGCTTGCCTTGCAGGTATGAGGTCAACCCGGAGCTGGTGCCGCTACTGGAGGAGCACGGGCTGCGCTTTGTGGGGCGCGACGAGACGGGGACCCGCATGGAGATCTGCGAGCTGGCAGGCCACCGCTTCTTCGTGGCGGCACAGGTGAGGTGCTAGGTGGCCGCGGTGCTGTTTGCGTAGGTAGGTTGCGGTGGCGGCTGTGATGTGCGGTGCCTTGTGGCGTGGCGCCTTGAAGGGCTGGCGGCTTGTTTTGGTGGCAGGTGGGCGTGGGGTGTGAGGATGCCAGACGGGGTATGGGAAAACTCTTTGTTGTGAGACGCATGGGAGTTAGTCCCTTGGTCCATGGCTGGGGCTGTGTTGGGGTTGGCACGCCCCTGAAAATCTGCCAGGCTGGGTTGAGGTGGTCTTGGTTATGCTTCTTGTGCCATTGCCGCGACGTGCCATAGCCCTGACTCGTTGTTTCGTCGGGGTTGGGTCAAGGCTTCTAGGTCAACTCCTCAGCTTGTTGCCTGGGTGCAGTTCCACCCCGAGTTCAAGTCGCGGCCTTTCAAGCCGTCACCGCTCTTCCTTGGCCTCATCCTGGCAGCCAGCGGCAAGCTGGACACCTACTTGTCAGGCAAGGGCGGCATTGGAGGCTGGGTAGGCCCATGCAGGGCTGCACGTGCTACTGCTGGTCCTCTGGGACAACTTCTGGCGGGACAGCCAGTGTCACCTGGGCCACTGTTCTGCGAAGTGGCTTTACTTCTAAAAGCTTGGCCAGCAGGGTCGGGCCTGGCTGACCTGCCTGCATTGGTTGTGTCACCCTACTGCTTCCTTCTTACAGCACCTGCCACTGTGACTGCACCCCGAACTGCCGCAGGGAAGGCTACCCCTGTGGCGTCGCCCGTGCGGCCAGGCCCTCTCAAGTCTCTGAGCAGCCTGCCCTTGAGCAGCTTGGGCAGCCTGGAGAATGGCGGCAGCCTGGACGGCCACCTGGCATCTGCAGTGGCTGCCAAGCTTAACTTCACAGTCGGCTGATGAGAGGCGTGGCGTGGCAGCGGAGAGGTGGCATGGCAGCTGACAGTACGGCTTGGGGCGAGCTTAGCAGTACGTGACGTAAGGCCTGGTATGGTAGGGCAGCAGCTTGTTAGCCTTGCGGGACGTGTGGCTCTCAGTACGAGGAGGGCTCCCAAGGGTTGGTTGGTATGGCGTCCAGCAAACATGGTAACAGGATGCAACATCATCGTGACTTCGCAGATGCCAGCTTGGGTACATTCACTACCTTTTGAGAGTATTTGCAGACCAGAGGATGACAAACTGAGCGCTGACAAGCGGCTTCTGCATGATCCAGCCATCGGGTCACACGAGCAGTTGCCCGTGTTGCTCTTAGGTCGCATCTGGCATTAAACATGTTTCCATGAAAGGTAAACATCCCAGGGGAGCTCAACCCCTGTTCATTGGCATTGCAAGCCCTGACTACATCAACCTAATGACATCGTCTATCTCCGTGTAGTTGCCTCTTCCACAGGAAGTTGAGTTTTGGAAGTTTTTGGGATTTGGAAAACTATGGTAAAATCCTGTTCGACAAGAGTGACGTGAAGCCTACTAGCAACATGCTTCATAATTATGGGCCCAAGATCGGAGTACTACCCAAGGTCAGCAGCTCTTGCCCAGTAGCTTGAGCATGTCGCCCACTAGGTAGAGAGAGCCAGTCACCAAGACCTGCAAAATGCTGACAGAAAGCCGAGATTCAGTCCCTGAGCCAACCCCCAAAGCAAACCTTGCATGCAGCTGACTGTGTCCAGCCAAGTACATTCCGCGTTTTGTGATCCATCAGCAGCAGTAGTGGGCAGGTCATCTTGCCGGGGACAGGAGCCCCGGTTCACATGCAACCTTGCCCTTCCTGTGCATGTGCTGTGCCAGCAGTGTCTCGCCCATGGTCCAGACCTGAACAACCTGCCGTGCAACCCCGAGATTGCAGGCAAGGCGACAAGCTCTTGGCCTCACAAACATACCTGCATGCGCAGGGAGGGCGTCTCCCGTACACACCGCCGCAGCCACTCTAGCGTGGCCTGCACGAAGCAAGGCAATCACAACTTCTCAGTTACCAAGCTGGACATTTATCTTACGAACGGCAACTACAGCTTCCTTGCCTTGTCCACAAAACCCGCTGCTTGCCCGCCAGTCGGTCCTTGGGACAAACAAAAATACTTACACTCCGTCTAGTGTGCTGCCCCGGAAGTCATCTGCACAACCAATGCATCAAGATACACACCCATTAGCGACACAGCACCTGCGCACCTGGAGGTTGGGCAGCACAGCGCCTCGGGCAGTGTCTTGCAGCGACAGGCTGGGTATACAGGGCAAGGGAGGCAGCGAGATAGGCGGAAGGGGCCGGCCCGCCTGCAAGCGGCAAGACAATACCCAACGACCTGATGCAGAAGCCCTGTCACAGGTCTATAACATCAGCACCTGAGTACACTGCCTGCCTCATGGCACCGTTTGCAACAGCTTACACGCATGAACCGCAGGCAGGTTCCCTTGCGGCGTTCGGGCGCCTACCTGTTTCCGTGCTGCCCCTCCGACTGCTGCCGCCGCCTGCGCCTCCCAGACCCCCCGCAGCGACTGCTGCCAGGACAGGTCGGGCCCACCGGCGGCCTCGGCAGCAGGGCCGACCTTGCTGTAGGTTGAGTTGGGGGGCACGAAGAGGGCGTGGTGGAAGCCCACCCGCCTCTCGGCCAGGGTCTGAGCTAGTGGCTGCAGCAGGCTGTGAGGCTCACGCTCCTGCACATCAAGGAGTAGGGGCGTCAAAGAGCTTGCCGCAGGCACAGGGACCCTACAAGGTAGGCTTAATGCCAGGGCCCCTGGTCAGTGTGCCTACAAAGCTCTCGATCGGCCTTTCACACAATGCGGTGCAACTTGGGATCAACACGCTGTGGCAAGTAATTTAGTCCATTGCCCAGGAACTGGGGAGTAAGCATGTGGACACACCGCTCTACCCCTGCTGGCCTACCTGCATGCAGTTGAAGAGGAGCACCCGCTGCACGACCACGCCTCCAAGAGCTGGTGAGCCCACCGTAGCCCCTGGTGCCACCCCAAGTGCGCCCGCTGCTGCTGAGCCCTCCTCTCCCGTGCTCGCACCCTCCTCTTCTGCTTCCCGGCCAACTTCATCGGCAAACCAGTGGGCGCAGGTAGCCATGCTCTCTGCTGTGTGCGCTCCATCCAAGTAGAATGACAGCCGCGGCAGGTGGTGCTGCCGTGTGGTCTTCCCTTGGTGCAGGGTGGAGCTGCTAGTGGCAGAGGTGATGCCGTTGGCCATGACTGGCCTTGAGGCTCCATTGGCTTGGGACACTGCTGCCGTATCCACTGCTGGCTGGGGGTTGGAGGCTGAAAAGTCCTCTACAGCTGCCTCGTGGACTATCTGCAGGGGCAGGGCTATACAATCAGGCACTCTTCACTAGGGCACAGCAGTCAGGCCTCGTATAAACTCTGCTGTCAACATTGTAGCAGCAACGCACATACGGGACATGAAGGATGCATCTCGCATATTGCGCAAGGCTCCTGCTGCTGTAGGCATTCACATTTACAAACCCACCAGCAGGCTACTCCAACCAGCAAGCAGCAAGGGCACCACCTGAAACCTGCCCAGCATGGGCTTCTTGCACCATGGACTGGAGACCAACCCTCATGCTGTCGCCCTTAGTCATGCTGCACCACTTGCAGCCAACAGCTTGCATCGGCTTCCCTCGTAATCGTCATCCCCTCACCTGAGCCCGCCCCGGCCACCTGGCCGCTTCTAGCCCCGCCGCATAATCCCGTCCCACCACCCCATCTTGGAGCAGCTGCTGAGCCCGCTGCTGAGCCCGCTGCCCGTGCTTTGCCGCTGCCACCGGGCTGCGGGCCTCCCAGGTGGCCGCTAGGGTCAGTGCCAGGCTGGCATTGACCTTCTGATGCTCCCCGGCAAGGCCCAGCCTGAGTGGCTGGCCAGGATCTTCAGGCCTGCAGGCACGGATGAGAGGCCCCAGGAAAGCTCTATTCCAGCTCAAGGCCGTGCAAGTATTAGGCATGGGGGTTGTGCAGGCGCAGATTGAGGACGGAAGGGTGGGCCAGCTTGGCCTGGCTTTGCCCTTCTCCTATGCTCGGTAAGCTGTCAGATGCAGGGCTTGGCAGGGCGGTGCCTCCCTGGTGAGATGACACTTCGGGGAAGAGAACTATTTTATAAGGCTATGCGGGCAAGCAGTTCGTCCGATCACGAGACCAGGCAAGCCGCGCACACAGCCAGTGATTTCAGCTTTGCACCGAGGAACCCCTGGTTGCCAGTCGCGACGCCACGCATCTTGCCTGCCGTCGCGTGCATGCAAACAGATTAAATAAAACTGGAACCTGGGATCGCCACAGCATGCTGCCCTGCAACCCGGCCCCACCTGTAGCTGTTCCAGCCAGGCACTACCGCTAATGGAGCGCCTATGGCTTCTGCCTTCTGCCGCAGAGCCTCCAGGGCATCTGCCGGCTGGGCCACAGTGTAAGCTGGGCACCCCTGCTTGAATATGCCAGCCTTCTCCCTCGCAATCTCCTGCAAAGGCAATTAGGTTGCCTAGCAAGTCACTGCCGCTGGCATGCTATGGGTATGCATCAATGTCCATAGGACTCATGCCTGAACCGGCATCACCTGCATTACTGTGGCTGATGGCGCACCGGCAATGTGGTGTCATGAAGGCCGAACCAGTGGTGCAACCTCACACACCACCAGTGTCGCAGGCAGTTGATGGCAAGTCAAACACATAGCAGGATGCTCAAGCTGCTACCCTTGGAGCCTGACAAGGGTGACGATGCCCCAGTACATGTTCCGCCAGCCAAGTTGCCCACTTGCTCTTGCCCGTGCCCTTGCCGTGTGATGTCCGCATCGGCACCGTTTGCCCAGCCGCTCATTGTTATACGCCCCAGCAACACTGCCATATTCCTCTACTGCCCGTTGCACTGGCGACTGCTGCCAGCACTATTGCCCTCACTCACCGGCAGCGTTTTACCCAGCCGCTCAGTGTCCTCCATCCCAGCAACACTCCCCACATTACCACTGGTGCCTGATGCACTGGCACCTGCCACCAGCACTACTGCCCTCACTCACTGGCAGCGTGTTGCCCAGCCGCTCAGCATCACACATCCCAGCAATACTGCCATAGTACCAGCGCCGCCCGCCGCACTGGCAGCTGCACCAGCACTACTGCCCTCACACTCACCGGCAGCGTGTTGCCCATCCACACAGTGTCATCCATTCCAGCAACACTTCCCACATTACCACTGGTGCCCGCCGCACTGGCAGCTGCCACCAGGACGATTCCCCTCAACTCACCGGCAGTGTGCTGCCCAGCAGCTCCATGTGGTCAAAGCCCAGCGGCGTGACACCACACACCACCGGCTGCCGCACGCAGTTGGTGGCATCCAGGCGGCCGCCAATTCCCACCTCCAACACCACCACATCCACCTTCTCCTCTAGAAAGACCTTGAATCCTGGGCAAAGGGGAGGGAGGGCTGGTTGCTCCCCGTTAATTCCCCAAGTAGCTAGGAGCTAGAGCTGCATGCAACACTCGAGACTCTACGACCAAAGCCCACGACCCAAGACCCTGCTTCGGAGCCGGTGACGCGGTACGGGGACTAACATGCTAGCCCTGGGATGGCGGGGGGAGTGTTTCCCAAATTCTATACCAGAAGACTGTATAACCCTCGCTCGGGTGAATGTGCTTGTAGGCCATGGTTCTCCGGTGCAAGTTGGCACTCACGAGAGCGAGCGCAATAAAACGGATACACTAGGGTCAGGCGGCACCCCGTACCTAGCAGTGTGAGGAAGCGGAAGTAGGCGGGCATGCCTGCCTCCTCATCACACTTGGCTTTCAAGCTGTTGAGGCACCACCACATGTTCCTGAGGAAGGTCTCACGCTCAACAGGGACCCTGCAGTACACCTGGCACCTCAAGTTGTATGCGATTCGTGACGCCTAGGCCCTCAGAGCAGAAGTGAGGCTCGGAGGGTGTACCCGGGTCACACTGGGGTAGCTGTGTGTGCCGATATCTGATGCGATTGCACGATAATGCTCGGTTCAACCTTCCACGCAACTAAAATAATGAATGAACTATGATACTGTGGAGTACAGTGGCATTGTTCACATACCCGTTAATTCTGATGCGCTCTCGCACGTCTATAAGATGGGGTGATGTATACAGCCCTGTCTTGTAGCCGCATTGCCGAAGAATGCTCTCCACCAGTGCAGCGGTGGAACCCTTGCCCTTGGTGCCGGCAACATGAATGACACTGAGCTCTGACAGCTCATCTTCCAGGCCAACACGCTGCACTTGCCAAACACTCCTGTCAGCCGGCAGTGGATATATAGCCAGGGTGTAACTGCTAGATAGCATATCTTGCGGCGCACACTCAGTGCAGCTAGCAACCCAAGCAAGCAAGCTTTTGAGCGAGGCAGACTTATCCCACCTCCAAGTAGACTTTCATCATGTCAAACGCATGCGCCCAGTTCCTGCCGTCGGAACGCTGCTTGCCAGATATAAGGCTGGACAGAGCATCCAGTGCCTTCTGATACTCTGTATCATCCGACATTGCAGCAGCACTGATTCTCCACCCTGTCTAAGGTTGCACTGAAGGTGCAGTGCTAGGGTAACATAGTATCAAGTATCCTATAAGCAATAAGTAATGCACTATCCTGTAAGGCATCCTTTTGAGGTGAGCGCGGAGGTTCGTCAACACATTACGAGAGGCGCGAGAAGGGAAGGCTGGGTTGGCCTGGGACAAGAGTCTGGGCAAACACTGGGACAAGATTTTCATCGCCTTGACAAGAACTGCTCGAACTCGCATCAGGCGGGCTAGTAGCGATCGACTGGTCCAAAGTACTAGCTGGCAAACAAGAGATCAAACCTGTTAGCTAGCCTCTAGCCAGCCCCGGACAAATGCAGCACTGGGACGACGAGGAAGAGAGGGAGAAGGAAAAGTGGGTAGGATATGAGACATCACCCAGCGCTGCCCTCAGCTGGAACCAATTACCCAGCTGTAAGCTGTACGGTGTAGGGAGCGGCGGCTGCAAGAGCGCCGAGAGCGTGTGAAGGAGAAGCTTGCAGCACAGAAGCAGCGACAACTAGGCTCAACTGCTGGAGATGCCGTGGGGGGCAGCTCGCTTGCTGACGGCAAGGGCAAGCGAGAAGCGCAGCTGGGGCTGGAAGCAGTCAAGCAGCTGCGGGCGGAATGTGACGGGGTCATTGCAGCGGTAAGTGGCGCTTGCCCCCATCTTCATATAACGGTTACACTGTCCAGCCAATCGTGAGGAGCTGCTGCAAGCGGCTATCCTGCAGGCTCGTAACCAAGCTGAGCAGCGTGAGGACCAGCGACGAGATCAATGGGACCAGCAGGTTGCCTGGCTGAAGGAAGAGATCACCAGGGAGGCAGAATCTAGCCGCCAGCACAACCAGGCAATAGATTTGGAGTGGGAGGCGGTCCACAATAGCATAACTCCGCAGCCGGCACATGAAGCTATGCTGGCTGCACGCAAGCACTGCGAACAGGTATGCACTGTGAGGCATTCGTTGAAGCCAAATATGCAGGTGCTGAGGGCAGTGAGGGGTGCCAGAGTTGCTTCTACTGTTGTGGTTGCACCTTCACCGCGCATCGCTAAGACGTGGTCGATACCAGCGAGTGGTGCCATGGGGTCTGGTGCAGGTGCTTCAATCCAAAGAAGATCTCACTGCCGGCATCAAAGCAGTACTGCGAGAGCGGGATGAGGCGTATGTGAAGCTGCTTCAGAGCCAGACTGAGGAGACTGACAGCTTCATAGCGCTCATGGACCAGGAGCATGGCAAGTTCAAGCTTGGGCAGGAGCAGGTGCTAGAGGCAGTGGAGGCGGCCTACCTGCAGGTGGGCTGTTACTGTTTAACTTTCCTCTGAGAAGTGTAGTCAACCCATGCTGTGGAACAAGTAGAAGAGTCTTTCAAGTTTGCTGAGTGGCTCTGTGTACGCACTGGAAGTTGCAGGTTGCCTGAGATGCATGGCCTGCTGTGCCATGTGGGCTGGTAGGAATATTGGTGGATCCTCTTGCTATCGTTGCCACGGTGTTGCTCTTCGCCCATTCAAGAAGCTGGCTGACGTCTACGATCGCCCTGTACAGGAGCGAAGCGAGATAATTTCAGCTAACAAGGCAGAGCTGAATGCACTGCTGGAGAAGCGCAGCTCCTTGGAGCAGAATTTCTTGGAGCAGTACCTCAAGGCCTGCGAGGCATATGAGGCCCAACTTGAAGCCATGCGGGTGGTGGAAAGTGAAGAGTACACCACTCTTAAGCGCAGGTGGGCTGGGGGCGATTTGGTACGGTGATGGAGGGCAGGCTGGTGTGCTGCACTTTGCGTTTGGACGACCACATGTGGTAATTGTTGTGATTTGTGTGGCTGCGACTGTGGAGAATGACAGTGACGCTGCAATTAGGCATTGTTGCACATCAGTCATATTTGTTTTAAGCTAGAAGCGGTGATGAGCAATTGCCATTTGCCCCTGCAGGCTGGAGGGCGAGGTGGCAAGCCTTGAGGCCCACCTGGACAGCATGCGTTCTGTTTACATGCTCAATGCGGACAAGCTGGAATACAATGTTCGCGTGCTGTGTGAGTGGGCAGCTGAGCTGCAGGGTGGTGGATGCATAGAGTTGCCCTGGTGCCCCACTTTGCCGGCTATCGCAATGTCTTGTATGCCTTCTTGACTAGGCATTAAGGATCGCAGATGTGCATCCCGCTGCCTGCAAGGACTTCGTAATGGTTGCTTTGCAGCGGAGCGTGAGCGCGAGAACAAAGAAGCCCTGCAGCAGCAAAAGCGGAAGATCACCCACCAGTGGGAGGTCCTGTCTAAGATAAAGGTGCGCAACCTTTCCTTGTGCTTGCTGCGAACTTGCCAGTCCTCGAGAGCATCCTTGCCCACTCGGTCCGGTGGCACTGTGGCGCTCATTCCCAAGCTGATATTTGTGTATGTAATGCCTCAGTCTTCGGGGTACCCTTGCCTCTATTAGAGCCTTCCTGAACTGATAAGTGTATCAGCTCGCTGCTCGGTCAGCAGGCTTGATTTTTGGTCATGCCTACTTGCAGAAACGGTTTGCTGTTCTGGACAAGCGGTTCATGGAGGAGAATCTGCGGCTGGCGGACGAATATCAGCGTGTGACACGTGCATTTAATGTCCAGCAGAGTAAATACCGTCACTTCAAGGCCACCGACCTGCTGCGCCTCAGCAAGGTGGGAAGCTGTGGGGGACGGCAGAGTTTCTGCTGTGAATTGTTGTGATGAGTCAGTGACAAAGTGGCAGAATATTAAGTACTTTGTGTCCCAATGCATCTCCTTGCTTTTCTTCTCGCTTGCTTCGAACTGATATTGCACTGCTGCTGGCGCATGGATAAATTTCAAAAGCACCTACCCATGGTGGCATGCAGATTCAGGAAATGAAGGAGGAGGAGGTTGAGCAGCTGGCAGAGCAGCTGATAGAGGCCAACCTGGCCATCAGGCAACAGATCCTGGGCTTGCAGGGTCCCGCTTCTGCAGACATGGCTGATGATAACCTAGCCATTGTAGGACATGCTGTGAGTGCCAGCGCTGAGACCAACACAGATGCTGCTCCTCTGGCGGACAATGAGTCAGAGGTGCTGGTCCTGTCGGGGGAGGAGCTTTCACAGCGGCAGCTTATCGGCGCTTTCCGGCCAGGCCCTGAAGAGGAGAGGAGAGAAGGAGCAAGCACGGAGGGCAGGAACCATTTTGACCTTGGAGAGCGTGACTTGCACAGTGGCGAAGAGGCTGGAGAAGGGGAAGCTATGAGTCCCTTGGCTTTCCTGGAGCTGAAGGAGTCCCTGGAAGGGGGAGTGCTGAGCCTGCTGCTAGTCAACTGTGGACCACAGGTTGACCCATGCAAGGTGCAGCAGCTGCTGGAGCAGCTGCCTAGACGGGCAGAGGCCCGCTGGGATCCAGCCTGCGTGGTTCGCGGGCTGGGCATCCAGCATGAGGCCACCCGGCAGTTCGTCGAGAGGATGCTCCTTCACTCTGGGGCTTTGACGATGGCTGAAGGGGATACGCAGGCAGCAGCGGATGCGGTGCGTCCCAAGGCGGTTCGAGAGGAGTCGCTGGCTCCCGAAGGTATAGGTTCTGGCAGCGCCGACCAGCGGGCAGCAGATGAAGCTGGGAGGGGCAGCATGGTGTTGGTCCGAGCTGAGCAGGTGCAGCAGGGGCTCCAAGCTCTTGTGGGGCTGCTTCAAACGCGTAGTGGCAAGCAGGGCACACAATGCCGCCGTGCATCTGCCAGCTCCCCGGTGGCTTCCCCCCGTGCCGCAACACCTGGGACATCATCAGGCCAGCTTGCTGCACCACCAACCAGCATTACTTACTGGGGAAGTCGGGTGGACGTGATGTTGCCCTTAGAGACGTTCCAGACCTGGACAATACTGGAGCCGCAGCTGAGCCGCCTTCACAAGCTGCTCAAGTCCAGGAGCAAAGTTGCTGATGAGGTGAGTTTCTGGTTCAGTGCACGGGGCAGGCTTGGCTCTTGCCAGACATTGTGGATTCAAGTTGCGGGAATGCTGTGCCACATATGCAGCGAATGCATGCATGTACCTTTGGTTCCAGGCTTCTTGTACACAACCCTGGCACCCGGCACATTTGCAGGTAACGGCGCTGAAGCGGGAGAACGAAATGCTGAAGGGCAGGCTGAAGGATTCTCTGACATCCCCTATCAATGATGAGCTCCATTTGCCTACTCGCCTCCTGCTTCAGTGATGCTCAGTTCCTGCTTGCAGCAATCTCCAGCTTGTAGCAAAGCATTTCTCAGTTCCACACCAAGTCATTTAGTAGTGCATGGGTATCCGGTACTTCACGCATTCGATACTGTGCTCTGAAATCTTTTGCGAGAGCTAGACACAATGGTAATGAGTAGAAGGCCAGATAAACTAGCTAGCAACATCTGTTCTGACAGCTACAATGCTGTTTGCCACATCTATAATCCTTGTGTCTAGGCAAACCCTATCTGTTTCTTGTCAATGCTAGCAACAATTAAGCGAGGAACAAATGTCAAGGAGCAAAACGGCAATAGAAAGCATTTCATGCGGGCAAGCACAAAGAGGGCCCCTGCACAGCCTCTGCCAGCACAAAGAACTACTGTACATATCAAGCCATAAAACAAGGCCAGCACCTGTTTCATACTCCTGAAAGGTATCTTCACCCCCACTGCCGCCCAGCCAGTGCAGCAGTCACAGGCCTACTGCCCTGACGTGCCTGCAAAGCGGCAGTCCTAGGCCGGCCCGCCAGCGCTGTTGTGCCTGCGCTGCCAACCCTGCTGCTGGGCGGCCGCACATCCTTGTAACTAAAGTAGACGTTGCTCAATCTGTCGGAGTCTCCATGGAAGAGGTTGGCTCCAAAGTTCTCGCTCACAGACTCGCCAATGCCGACCCCTGCGGCTGTGCCTTGCCTACCTCCGCATGTGCTACCGCCAGAGCTGGAGCCTGCAAACATCCATCATGCATCAGCCATCATTCTGGGTGCACAACCTTACCATCCATCATGGGACTTCCATGGGCCGTCTGTCAAGTCCACTGTGGCGGCAAAGTGTTGGCCCTTGCTTGAGGTCTTCACAACAAAACCTGGAACAGGTTTTCAGAGTTGTTATGCTGGCCTCAATACGAACTCGCCTGAAGCTTCACTGCTTGACAGAGATGCCTCCGCCTCACGCCGCGCCCTGACAAGATTGCCTGCCCACTCTATGTGAGTGACCGCCCAGCGCTGCTGGGAGTCCTCCCAGTGACAGCGCGACAAGATAGTCTGCTGGTACTCGGTGGGAATATAAGCGGATATGACTAGGTCCTACAGCAACAGGAATCATGGGGCAGCCACCAGTGTCACAGCTAGTAGAATGTAACCATTTGTAACCGGCCTATTGGGTTCGGCGTTGCTGGTTTGCAGAAAGGACATCCATCTTGGTTGAATATCTGACTGGCACCAAAGCTTACCTTCAGCTTGATCTGCTTGGTGAGTGCTCGCATATCGTCCAGCAGCCTTTCCCGCTCAGCCTGGCACTCTTCGGCCATCTGCCGTGCCTGTGCCTGAGTGGCGGCGGTAGCCTGTGCTACCTTGGCCAGCTTCTTCGCCTTCTCGCTAATTTCTTCCTGCACCCAGTAGGTCCGGTGCCAAAGGGACCCGCTCATTATGGCCGAAAGGTGGACATTGGCTATTATGACAGCTTGCCAACAGTAGACTCTGACATATACCAACTGCGCATATGCTGCTGCAGCCTGTGAAGCAATGATAACCAGTTTTGCACTGCTCTCCTCAGCAGGGCAACGTCATGCAGCATAACATCTTGACGTGCATGGTTCACAACAACAGAAGGAACTTGTCATCCACCCACCTGCACCGAGGAATACTTGCCCTCCAGCAGGATGGTGGCCTCCTCCAGCTGCGCAATGCGCCGCTCCTGCTCCGCCTGCTGTGCACGCTGTGCTGCCAGTGCCGCTTCCGCCTTAACAGCAGCCGCCTCCAGGGCCTCCACTTTGTCAAGGAGGTTCTCCCCTCCACGGAGGACCTGGGGTAGAACACGCGGCAGTGACGGTCAGTGGTTCGTGCTCCAGTGGTGGTGCCCATTGTTGACATAAGTGGCTGACGCAGCAGGCTGTCCACCCTTGCAGGTACTGGGTCAGTCATTGTCGTCCCATGTATATCACCTCTCATGCTGAGCGACGGCCAGCCTAAATTGCTTACAGTGCACCAATGCTCAGTCCATTTGCCGACCCACTCCTTCATCGCCAACCCTTGCTGGACTGCTTACCTTGCTTTCCATGGCGCGGATGCGCTGCTTCAGGAGCAGCTTCTCCTGCTGTTCCTGCTCAGCAGCCGCAACATACTGCTGCAGTTCTGAGCGGCGCTGCTCCAGGGCCTGTGCTGCCCGCTGCCTCTCCTCCTCACTGGCATGTTTCACTGCAGGAATTGCACTGGCAAGTCAATGGGTCAACAGCAAGAGCATGCACTTGTGGATGCATGCCACTTAACGACAATGTGACGCATACACTGTTTGCCATACAGGATGATGTAGCACCCCATTCATCTTATGCTTTTCTATTCACGGGGCACAGTGTGACCATCCTTACACCTTCTAGCACTATTTCTCCCTCATAAAACAGCTTGATAGGTACTAAACTCCACACCTGCCAGCTCTGCCTCCAGCCGCTGCTGGGCCGCCTGCTCTGCCGCCAGCTTAGCACGTTTGAGCGCTTCCAGGCTGGCAGCCTGCTGTAGCTGGCGCAGGATGTCTTCTCGCAGAGCATCCTTCACTATTGCTAACTGGGGGCTTCCAGTCGTCTGCTGCCCGGGTGAATCCGGGGTCTCAAGGGCGGCCTGATGGGAAATAACGTTGGGTAAGTGCTGCACCGGCTTGCTAGCATTGCTAAGACGCTATGCGTGTGGGATGCTGGGCTTGCTTAACAACACAAACACACGATACTACAGGAAGAGCAGGCTCGGCACCTCCACAAAAAAATGCTCTCTAGGAAGGACTTGCCTCTGACGTGGATGCAGCAGAGGGCAGCTTGGATTTCCAAGCCTGCTTGGCAGCCAGCTCAGTTTTGAGACGGGCAATCTCTTCCTGGAACTCCCGCAGCATGGCATCCTGCAGAGCAGCCAGATGCCCAACAGAGTGACTGCTTATTGACTGCACCCTGGACACCGACTGCAAACCATCTGGAGGTGCCAGATGGTTGCAAGAAGCTTTCACACATCGAACCACCACAACCAAAATTGTGCCCAGTCACATGTGGAGGGATGCCAGGTGCAGTACAAAATGTGTGGCACCTTGGGATCCTCGTTGACTCTAGGCTTGTTCTTTATGAACTTGGCGCGGGCAGCATAGCGCAGCGTGCTCAAAGTCTCCTCATAATTGTAGTCTGCTGGGCCCACATTGGCAATCATGACCGTTTTTGCGTTACCGCCAAGAGAGTCCTGCAAGGGCATGCGTGTCCAGCATTCATGCTGACGCTGAATATACCAGCGCAATATAGCTGCCATACTGTAGGTGCACAGCACTCAGCGAGGACGCTCAGGGCGAAGTTAAGGCAGCAGGAGCCCGGCACCTGCCTCTGCACACCCAACAGACCTACCTGCAGCAGCCGGGTGAGCTTGCTGTCACGGTAGGGGATGTGCTGCGCAGACGTGCTGTCAGACGTCAGGGCACTGATTACATTCCCAAGTGCCGACAGCGAGAGGTTGATCTTGGCTGCCTCCTTGAGACGGTCGCCAGAGGCCTGTGTCTTAGACTGCCGCTCACTCCCGGCCAGGTCCACTAGGTTCAGCTTGCCCACACGAATCTGCCCACCCTTCTGCTGTTGTGGCTTGGAGGGCGATGCGGGGGGCGCCCCACTGCCGGCGGCGCTGGCTCCATCAGCCTTGACCACTGTCTCCACGATGATCGTGAAAATGGAGTGGGAACGGGACGAGTCTTGGTTCATAAGGGTGGCTTCAACCGACCTGTTCTTCGTGCCGACCTGCACAGAGGGCATAGCTGCGAGCAGGCCTCTTCACGTAAGAAGGCAAGCCGGACTACCGTGAGGTGCCAGCAAGCCAGCTTGCTAGAGTAGCCAACGTATGACATTCGTCTGGTCGCAAGGCAGGGCAGACCACCACACAAGATTATAGACTCCTTGCCTGTAGGACTGCCGCCATCTCCGCCGCGCTCTTCACCACAAACTCCCTTAGGCCCTTCACATACACCCCGCGTTCAGGGCTCTCCCGCAGGTCCAGCTTGGCTTTGGGGTCCTTGGACAGCAGATCCCTAATCTCCTCATTATAAACCTCCAAATGGGACACGCGCACCAGGTAGTCTTTGTCGGCAGAACCTGCGAGAAGATATTCAAGTCCAAGGCTTGCAAGAAGGTGCTACTTCTGAAATCAGTTGTCCTTGCCTGATGCCTAGCTGGCCACAGCTACCCTTCATCAGGCTGGCAGCCCTTGTGGCTCGCACCTTTCTGGATCTCAGCAAAGATGTGGGCAAAAGCGCGTGGGATGATCCCCTGTTGCTCTGCTGGTGTATCCTGCCCTTCCATTGTGAAGGTTTTGCCACACCCTGTCTGACCGTACGCAAAAATAGTCCCTGCAGGTTTGCAAGGTGTCACCTGAGGTACAAAAATCAACTCTCAGTCGCGCACATGTTTTTAAGGCAAGTTCAAAGTCAAATTTCTTCGCATAGAGGATTTGGCCGGCAACCGTAGGGCCAGGCATTACCGTACCATTGTAGCCTTGAAGCACAGCATCAACAAGCGCTGTGGCTGTGCCGTGGTACACGTTCTCTTGCTCAGCGCCTACACCATACGCCTGCACAAACGGTCTTGCAACATCTGTTTGGTGTTGCTTACAACCCTCCCTACCCCCCGAGGGCGACTGTGGGTTGGAAAGGTTGCATTGCCTACCTGGTCGAAGGTGAACTGCTTGACGCCCTCCGTCTCTGACTTTATCTGCACAGCAGCTCATCAGGCTCAGCCGCGTGTGCTCCCTCCGGCATACAGTGCTAGTGCTACAGCAATATTGCGCTGCAGTACTAGCAACAAACTTACCGTAACCTGCCCTCCTGAGACATCGACGACCTGTTTGCGGCCATCCTTCACCTCCTGATCGCTCAGTGGCCGGCACCGCACCACCACCTGTATTAGAAAGGATACACTATTGCCCCGTTGTGCATCTGGGTTCTCCTCAACAGCGTTCCTCCAGACGAGAATCAAAGCGCACCTTCACAGACTCCGCCTTCTCCATTTCCCAACCCTTACTTGGTGGGTGCCGTTGTTTTGATAATGGCAACAGGAATCGCACCCAGAACAGGATGTGTATGAAGGTTTGATAGGGCGCTGGAATGGCGCGCGCGGGACTGGCTGCAATGTGGTATATCGAGTAAGGGGTGCTCAATGCAGCAATGGAGCTTCATCTCATCTGGCCCACAAGAAGGGCATCTTGGCTCCCTGGAGTGTTGTTGCCGATTGATTGTTGCATCAGCTTGCTACTGAGCCTGCCTCAGTTCAGCGGTGGCACACCGAGACTGCTTCACTGTGAGGCAGGCATGCCAGTAAAAACCAAGTGTTCCTGCTGCCTGACAAGGTATCAATTTTGTACGACACCCCTGCCCATTGCGACCGCTAAGGTATGTACAAAACAAACAAAGTTTCAGACCCAGCTACAAGCTATAAGGTGTTCTTGGCCTCTAGACCGCACAGGTTGAAACACATGCAAGTTCTTCCTGCGCTGCTGCTCACGATAGCCCTACCCGACTGCTCTGCTTATGAACAGGACAATCTAATGATCAGCCCAGTGGGTCAAGGTCCTTGAAAAACGGCTCGCTGACCTGGCGCCGGTGCAGCTGCGCCAGTGCCGCGCTGCGCTTGGTGGGTGACACCTCCCCCATCACCGTCTTGCTGCTGGGACGCGACTTGAGCGGCGAGCCTCCCAACCCTGTTGGGCCTGCTGCGCTTGCTGCGTTGCTGCTGCTGCCCAGCACCCCTGCTGACCCTCCAGAGGGCTCCACTGTAAAGCAGGTCAGGGGCTTGGTGGGCGACGGCTGCACAGAGCTGGCACCCGAGCGTGCCTTGCCGCTGGCATCCCGCAATGGCTTGGAAGCCTCCGAGTCTGTGGAGCCTAGAGGGTTAAACTCATCAAAAGGCAGCTGCCGGTCCCAGCCCTTGTCGCCTGCCACAGCGGCTGCACTAAAAGACCCAGAGGCAGAAGCAGAGCCACCGCTGCTCCCACGATGATGCCCGCCGCTGAGCACGCCTGTCAGCGTGCCACTGCCCGCGCGGCCACTCAAGCCAACGCCGTTGCCGCCCGTCCCTGGCACGCTGATGCTGGCTGGCCCACCTGACAGGAAGGGAGAGGCTGCGGGGGACGTCACCGCGCCGGCCTGCTGATGCTGCTGCTGCTTCTGGTTGCTGCCCATGTGCAGCGTGCTTCCCAGGAGGTCGGCAAGGGGTGTGGCCGGGGCAGGGCTTGGGGCAGTACCCACGGCTGGCGCGGGCGTGGTGGCTGCTGACGCTGCCTTGCCAGCTGCACCACCACCCCTCATGCTGCCAGGCCCCTTGCTGGCTGCCGAGGGCGTGAGCTCCATGGAGGTGAGAGGCAGCAGCTTGGGCGTGTAGCCTGGCAGCTTGCTGCTGGATTTCGTAAGGGTAGGGGTGGGGGCCTGCTCGTCTGCCGCAGCACTGCTGCCGAAGGCCACCCACGCAGAAGCGCCCGCCGGTGTTGTCGCGTTCATGTCACCAGCACCCTGCACGCTGGCAGGCTATGTCGATGGCTGGAGAAGTTCCTTGGAGGTGTCAGTTTTGATTTGGTATCAACACCCCTTTGCCTACAGCAGCAACTTGCACTCGCCCTTGTCACACACTGCATTAGTTGTAAGTGAAGCGCTGCAGCAGCTGTCCTACAGGCAAGCCTGCACGGCCATGCACAGCTCACCTCGGCTCTGAAATGGCTTGCCTTTCCTGTGCTGCCAAGACTGCTACTGCGTGACAGGGGTGCTGGGCTGGTCCCTGCCGACTGTGCTAGCCTGACTGGGTGCTGGGGCTGCTGCTGCTGAGCTCGCACTTGTTGCAGCTCTTGAGCTTGGCGGGCGTTCTCCTGCCGCAGGATGCCCACCTCTGAGGTGCGTTCCTGCAGCAATTCGCCCACGACACTTGAAAATGCTACTTTGAGGCTATCGAGCAGAGAGAGATGCCTTGGGCCCACACATGTGACACTACCCACCAGGTGTAAGACAGCTGCCTGACAAGCCAACCGTATTTCGGACCACCGCGCCTTTCTTGTTACTAATACATGCTGCGCGAAATCTATTGACTGCAGGCCAAACCGGCTGCATCCAGCATAGCGTCACTACCCAGCCTGGAGCAAGCCCAAGAAGACGGCTTTGGGCCCCTTTGCGACAGCCATCCTCAACACTGTCCACATGATATCTGTCTTTGAAGCACGAGCAACTTGCCTCCAGGAGCTGCTCTAACACCCTGCAATGCTCCTCCAGCTGGGCAGCACGCAGCTGCAGCTGCTCAAGGTCACTCAGCCCCTCTGCACCAACACCCGAGCCTGCAAAGCAGCAAACCAGCTAGCCGATCATTACAAACAAGACCTGTTTTGAAATCATGAACATAAGAACAGTGTCCACCCTGGCTGGAGAAAATTGCCAGCAGGTTCGTATATTCCATCCCCTCCTGGCGATTTAACTGATCCTCTAATGGCTGCTCTGCTTTTAAGATCTTACCTAATGACCTTGTTGAGATGTCCGTGAGGCCGCGAGAGGAGTCTCGGGAATGCCGAGGGCTCCCCGGCAGGGAAGAGACCGCCACATTGCTGAGCCTGTGGGGTGTGGCTGCAAGCAGAGAAGCCACGGCTGCTATTTTACCGTCCAGGCGCAATCGTACCAACACACTCACAGCTGTTGAAAAAGGCCCGAGCACTGGGCATGCAAGGCCAGCAGCATGACTTCAAAATGCGAGGGGCAGTCATGTTGAGCGCTCTGCCTACTCCTACTCACACTGGCGAGCAACAGTTTCGCTGCTGGTCCTGCCGGGAACTGCTGCTGCCACTGCCGCAGCCAAGGCACTAGATGCCGCTGCAGCAGCGCTTGCTGCGGTTGGTTGCCCAGCAGCCGCCCCACTGGCAGGCAGGCTGGCGCCGTATGGCATGGGCTGTATTGCGGGTGGCCTGCGCTCCACGACGTCCTGTCGGGGCATGGCCAGATCTGCTGATGGGGTGCCGCTAGGGGTGCTGCCAGGCCCTGTCGACAAGCGGGAAGGCCTAGAGGCGCTGAACGCCTTGAAGCCTTCAGACAAGGGGCCCTCACCAAGGCCTTCTTGGTGTCCTTGTGCTGCCATGGCGATTGGCGTTGCCGCAGCTGCGCCAGCACCGTTGCTCCTGCTGCCGGCTTCTCGTGCAGGAGAGCCAAACTGCGTCCAGGACGTCTCCCCAGCGATGCTGCCGTGCTGGCTGCTGCTGGGCGGCGAGAAAGCCGCCACAGTGGGGTACAGGCTGGGTCCCGGTGGCGACGACAACGAGCTGCCAGCAGCAACAGGGACCGCAGCTGTTGCCCTTGCCTCCCCTCGAGCGGCTGTAGGTGTTATGCTGGGGTACAGCCGTGACCCTCCCGCTGGTTGAGCAGCTGCTGCAGGCGAGTTGGGCTGGGAGCCGAAGGACGCCCAGCCCCCCTCCTCTTCCCCTTGCTGCCACTGCTGCTGCGGCTGCTGCATCTGCCAAAAGCTTCCGCTAGCGTTCTGTGACGCTGCCCCCCCTGCTGCTACTGTTCGCCCTCCTGTTGCTGCTGATGGCGCCAAAGCGGCTTGGGACGGCCCCGCCCTACCTG
Organism: Parachlorella kessleri; assembly: GCA_001598975.1. Classification (NCBI taxonomy): domain Eukaryota; kingdom Viridiplantae; phylum Chlorophyta; class Trebouxiophyceae; order Chlorellales; family Chlorellaceae; genus Parachlorella; species Parachlorella kessleri. Next base: position 24,752 of record BBXU01000542.1, on the reverse strand, counting down.
CTGCTGGTGGGGAGGCCTCCCGCGACAGCGACTGGCTGCTTTGGGAGGGTGAGACTGAGTGATGGGGGGAGGCTGCTGGACGGCCCACGTCCGCTGCCAAGTCAGCAGGGGCTAGCTGCTCCACACGCCTCACAACCTGCCAGAGACCAGGACTAGATCGACTGAAAAGCCTGTTAGGCCACGGACAAATGCAGCGCTGTGGGGACAGCAAGCAGCAGCGGCAGCAGCAGCAGAAGACACCATTCAGACCGGCCAGCTCCACGCACACCACACCCCTGGACCACAAGGCGCACATCGGCCCTCGGGCACGCCGATTCAGGTGGAAGACATAGGAAGTCATTTGCATCAAACAGAAATCCGTGGAGCGGAACACATTGCACATGCCTAAAAAAACTACCGAAGGGGATCCACAGCGCCCCAAGCTTGTCCACACACCGTTCCTCCCTGTCCAAACGTCAGCACGGACGCTCCCTACATCCCCACCGCCCACATCCCACTCATGATGGGCTATCTCATTATCTCCCACCTGCTTGCGGGACCTACTGTCAACATAATCCTGTTCAAGCTCCCATGGTACATGGTGCCTCACCTCATCAATCCCTAAGCGCTTGCTGGCATCCACTACCAACATATCCCTGATCAGCCCTCGCAGCTGCTCAGGGCGGGACCCCGGCATGCTGTATCGCCCGCTCATGATTTGCAGCTTGGCCTCGGCTTCAAAGGGTAGCCGGCCATAGCAGAGCAAGTAGAGCAAGCAGCCGAGGGCCTGCAACAGCAGTGCCAACGCAGTTTGATGATGAATAGCTGTGATTGTCAACTGCTGGTAACCAGGTTTTGCGACAGGGACATGCAAAGCAGCTGTTTGCACAAGCAGCAACTCACCCATATGTCCACCTTGATGCCGATGAAGTGCCGCTCAACTAACTCCCACATCTGCAGATTGCAAATGTGACCCCGCTTGAAAGCCTGCTAAGCTCTGATGTGAATGCAAGCACACCAGCATGCATGAGATAGGACTCACATGTCACTGAGTTGTTCCCTCACAAGGAGGTAGGGCATTGAATAGGCAATGTATGCAGACCGTGTGCTTCTGCCAAACAAACCTCTGGAGCCCTGTAAGCTGGAGTTGTGTGCTTGCGAATGTTTTCCTCCTCCCGAGCCATGTCACGTTGGAGGTCATACACCTACAACGACGCAGCATGCATGCTTCTTTAGCCAGCCTTTGTGCCCTATGTCGGATAGTTTGGCCACCAGCAGTGTCTCCGCCCTCAACAGTGCAGTACCAGCAAACCATCAACCACTGGGCCTGCTAAGACATCCTGTAACCATGGCTTGTCTGAGAAAGGCACACGCCCCTATGGCCGTTGTGAACCCCACGTACCTGCTGCTTGTCGGTGGCGCTCCCAAAGTCACAGAGCACCCACTGATCATTGGTATGCAGGAGCACATTCTCAGCTTTCAGGTCCCTGCAAGGCAAGACAACTCATCGTTTGTTTCATCTGCTGCTAAAGCAGGACACAGCAGCTAATAATCCCTTGGAAGGTCTGACCGCATGCCCCATAACACAAAAAGTGCTACTTTGTAACCATCGGGGACAGGTGGCCCTCTCCCTTGCTGTTCATCCTGTTTTTTGCAGCTTCTGCAATGGTCGTCATGCTGGTCCTTGCTGCCTACGCTGGCCACCACATTGCATCATTCGAGGCAAGCTGGTGAAGCCTGCCTCCCTCTCACCTGTGAGCCAGGGGAGGGTTGAGTGCATGCATGGCCTGTACTGCTCGGCACACTGGCCAGAAGATGCGCAGGACCGTCGCGTCATCCAGCCTGAACTGCCTGGCTTGGAGGTAGCTGACGAGGTTCTCCTTGCAAAAGTCTAGCAGGAGGAAAGCCTCCTCCTCGGCACCAGCCGGCCCGCTGAAGGCGACTGCCCGCAGGTTGAGTGCGTGGGGGCAGTCCCGCAAGGCCCGCATGACTGCCACCTCAGTGTGCACATCTGCCACTGCCTCGGGGTGGCCGCTGCACGGCATCGGCAGGGTTCCGGGGATGTTTTGCACGTGGTTTTGCAGCATGTGCTTTGTTATGTACACCGAAGGCGCTAAGCCTTACACCTGCTGTCAGTGCTCTCGGCTGCATATATTGCACTGGAAGGCACAAGTCAAGGTGATATTCGCTGAAAAGCAGCCCTCGCATCTTGTAAGCTTCCATGCACAGGTCTGTCCCTAAGAGCTGCTCCACGCCCCGCGGGTCTGTCCAGGCGGCACAAGATGCTGCCCTCACCTCAGCCTGAAGTGCTTGAGAGCAAAGGTGGCCTTGGTGGTGATATCACTGCAGCGGTAGATGGTGGCAAACCCGCCCTCCCCTAGGACGTTCTCTACTTTCGCACTATAGGCTTGTACCTTAATGGTTTTCCCTGTGAGCGGCCCTGAGCCCGCCTTGCTAGGCTTAAGGCTCTTCAACCAGGCCATCTGTAACGGTGCTACAGGTGATCAGTGCCACATGAACACCTTTTAAACCTTTTCAATCGACTGGTACTCAATGTCCTCCTGCCATGTCTAGCATGTCCACCGCGCCCTAGGCCTAACTGAACACAAAATATTCCGAGATGGGCCCCTCCACATTTCGCCAAGAAAACGGTCCCATCGCCCCCTGCTTTGCACTCCGGAGTGCATTCTCAAAGTCCAATGCTGCATTACGTGCCAAATTTTGTTTGATGGATCAACTGCTGTCTCAGGATGTCATTGAGGATTTGCTGGCTGCCAGCAGGAACGGCACCGATGGAGTTGCGTATGTCCTGGAGTATCGGCAGCCACTGATAACAACAGTGGAAGCTTGCCTGGGTGACCTGGCATCACCTGGAACGGCTGTACTGTCGACTGCCGCCGGCTGCAGCAGCCTGTTACTGCAAGCCCTGCGGGTGCTGCGCAACGCCTGTGCTGGCGGGCCAGCTGCTGCTGAGGAGCTTGTTTTGCGGCAGGGCGTGGTAGGCTTTATAGGAAAGCTGCTCTTTTTAGTTGAGGCCGCCACACTACAGCTGGACTGGCAGCTGCCGCTGGTGGGCGCACAATTGCTGGCCAATGCTGCCACTGCCAGCCCCGCCTGCGCCACTGCAGTATGGCAAGCCACGTTCCCCTTGCAGCTGAACATCCTAGGGCACATCAACCTAGGTGCGCTGCTTGGAATGACCCTATCTGTATCACAGCAGAAGGTTATCTGGCAGTGGAGAGGCTGGCCATCTCCGTCCCTAGCGGCGGTGGACGGCCTGCTTTTGCATTGCATATTTGCTATCTTGCTATTTGGTGAAGGCGGTGGAGTTAACACCAGTGGCCTCTCGCCTCTGCAGGCCCACTACAGTCAGCACTGTCGTTGTGCCTACTGACGTGCTGCCGGAAGGTGCCAGGGGCAGCTGCAGCGCTGTGCAGCCCAGCAGGTTCTCCTATCATGGCTGCTGTCCTGTTTGCTCAGCATCAACTCCAGCAGGGGGTGAGTTTGCAGCAACTCTCCAACAGGACCCGTCAGAATCAAAATAACACTGAAGGCCCTGGCCTTGGCCTATGCAAAAATGTGACTGGACTGGTGGGTGGCTAGTGTACCACGGATGTACTCTTCTCCGGGCGAGAGCTAAGCGCTGGACAGGTGATACATGGCAAGCATGATTGTTGCAGGGAAAGCACAATGACAACCTGGGGCTGCTGGTGTCATACTTGTGTTTTCAGCGGGGTCTCCTCCCCGCCCTGGCCCTTAGCTTGACAGGGGCAACTAGCAGGGCGGCTTCTGACAATCCTGCCGATGGAAAAGCCGGTACCCAACGGGCTGATAGCAACGGCTATGGCACTGCAGCAGCATTGGTTTCAGGCGCTGCAATGGTGGCAGCATCTCCCTCGCTGACGCATGTGGTGCTATTGCAAGAGCTATCGCATGAAGCCCAGGCTGGGCTGAGCCTCAACATGGGCAATGAGTGAGTGGCTCTATGAAATGCGCTGCAGTCGTCGATGAAGTGTGCACCAGGATGTACCCGCATGAAATGTGTAGCGATTCTGGCTACAGAGGTTTGCCAGAGCAGCTTGCAGCACTGGTAGTATTGCATGCTCTGGGAGCTATGCACAGGCCTCTGGATCGGTTTCAAGCTTCATTTGAATGTCCTACTTGCCTGCAGGGATGACAAGAGGGCAGGATCTACTGCTTGTGAGGCGTCCTTGTTGTTCTTGGTCAGCTTGGCAGAGGAGCTTGCACTGCAAGCCAAGCATGGCCTAATGACTGAGGGGCAGCAGCAGGTGCTGCAGGACACCCTGCAGGTAACCACTTCTGTGTTGGGTGGTTTTGTCCAGTATCTGACCACACGGGGCAGCGGTGGGTGAGTCATACAGTGGGGTGCATTGCTGCCACCTTTTGCTATCATCACTCTAACACCGATACTCCGGAGCCAGCATGCACGCCAGCATGGGCTTCGCAACCAAATCCTTTACAAATTTGCCGCTGGTATGCCTAGCAGTACGCTGGGTGTACAGTCTCTGCCAGCATGCACGAGTGGTGCTGCATGCCCGATCTGGCTTCTTGTGACTTGCCTGCTGCTTGCAGTTGCTGCGTGACCTTGCCGGCATTGACGACTCCCCGGTCGAGCCTAGTTCCATATCCCAGCAGCCAACCTGTCCTGTCGCGCTTCTACAGAAGGCAGGCCTGCTGCCCCTGCTGCTGGCCATGCTAAAGGCTCTGGGGCCTATCAGGAGCTCACAACACCCACAGCAGGCAGCACAGGGTACGGCCAGCAATGGCTGCGGCAGCAGTGCGAGCGGCAGTGCTGGCAGCTGTAGTAGCGGTGCGGTGGAGCCACTGCCTGTAGCTGAGCTGGCGCCTGCCCTGGCTGGGAAGGCAGAGGAGCTGCCTGCGGAGCCCCCATATTTTGGCTACCGCTCTGACATCTTGTCAGGTGGGGGGCATAATGTGCAGTCAACCGGGTTGCTTGCCGTGATACACTTGGCAATTCTGGCACCGTTGCACCTGGATAGGTCCTGTGGGCATGAAGCAAGGGCCATGGCGCCTTTGATTTACTGCTCATATGGTAACAAAGCATGGACTGAAGTGCTCCTGGCCTTCCAGAGCTAACTGCCTCGTGTTGCATCTGCAGTGCTGGCAAATGCAGCCTACGGCAGGCCGAGCGTGAAGGCAGAACTCCAGGCCTTAGGTGGGGTTGAGCTCATCCTGACCCAGTGCCAGATGGACCGGCAATCCCCGCTGGCAAGGGAGTGGGCACTGTGGGGTGTGCGCAATCTGTGTGAAGGCAATGAGGCAGCTCAGGTGGGTGGGTGGTTTCCAAACCCTGAGTTGAGGGGACCGTGAATAAAACACATGACTATCTGATGCTTGGAAGAGACGGGTGATAGGGATTAGGGTCCGGCTAGCATCCTGGCCTCAAAGTTGCAAAGTTCTACGTGGTGGCCAGATAGCAAGGCAGTGTGAATGTGTCAATATGGCCCAAGCCTTTACCCTAGAGGTGAATCGGTGTGAGAGAGCCAGGAGCCATCCAATTTCTGTTGTGCTGTGCAGGCTGCCATCCGAGAGTTGCAGCTGTGCACAGCCCTGGAAACAGAGGAGACTCGGCAGCTGGGTGTGAAGCTTGAGCTGGACAAGAGCAGCGGGAGGCTTCGGGTGGTGCAGCGGCAGCCACAGCAGGCGTGACGCCGGCAGAGCATGGTGAGCAGCTGCAGCACCCAGCACAGTAGTATTGAGCTTTCAGTCCACAATTACGCTTCGTTGTGGTGGTGGTGGTGATGGCGGTGGCACCGGCGCCGCGGCGTTTGGGCAGTTTGGCATGGGCGCAACCTGGGTGCCTGATGGTGTGAAAGCATGAAGACAGTGTGAACAAGTGCTCTGGGAGGCCCCTATTTAGCATGATGAGAATCAGCTGCATATCCACGCCCTGCATGACTACATGAGCCCCCTCTTACGTGTGTCCACATCCAACTCCAGCTGGACAAAGAGCTGCGCTGATTGCGGCTGCTGACGTCCAACGTTGTCCAACAGCGGACCGTTACCTCACCATGCTGCGTGAGTCCACCACAGTGGGGCCAATGAAGGGCCTGGATGTACTCTTGCCCACATACTATACAATCAACCCCACCCCTTACGAAACCCCTTGGTGGCATGCACCACCTTGCTCATAACAGGACCTGAACAATAGCTGCCTGAGCCTACTGGCTAAGATCTCAGGCAAGATACAAACCCTGTCAGCCCAGTATACTCGTAACTCCTCTCTGATCGCATTACCTGCCACCCTTAATAAAGATACTAGAGAGAGGAGAGAACTACTGGAGAGAACTACTGGATCAGCACTCAGGCAAGACTCAGGCACATCCTGCATGCAGCACTGTCAGTCCAGCTCAACTCACTCCCTGTTCGCACTACCTGCCACCCATACTAATACAGAGCTTAACTGCATAGACCCCTGTCAGCCCAGTACCTCCTTTCTGACCGCATTACCTGCCACCCTAAATAATAGCTGCCTGCTTGTCGCACATCAAAAGGCATGCAGGGTTGGTTAAACTCACTCGCCCTTGCCACAAGGTGGTATGGGGCCAGGGACGCTGGCTGCCATGGCGTCGGTTACCTTCGACAGCGATCAGATGCAAGTTCAATGCGCGCGCTGTGCATGCTGCAACGACGATTGTAAACACAGCACTTGCAAGTTTATGCGATTTCTATGGAGATGGTGGGGAGATTGAGCTATTTGCAAGCGATTCCAAGCGTGAAGAGCGAGCAGTAGGGGATCACTTTGTCGGGGTTCGTCCCCATGCGTAGAAAGGTGGATCAGAGCTTTGGCAGGCTACCTGAAAATGTACTGGGGACGATAGCTGCCAGCCTGCCGTTCCAAGACCGGTAGGGGAGTTGCACGAGCAGAGCTACCGCTGCTTTGCTCGAGACAACCTTGCTGTCTGACACAGTGCCGTTGGAGTCGCTCTTGCAGGCTTGCCTTCTTCAGCTGCTGCCCTGCGACCAGGGCTTTCCACAAAGCGCAGCGCACCCGCCCAGCTTCTGCTGCTACCACTGTACTTTGGCCGGAGCTCACCTTTTCTGTGCGCGACATCGAGGAGGCAGAGCAGCTCGCCGTCTGGTTAGCACTGAACAGACATCAGCTTGGCTGCCTGGAGCTTGAATGCCGGCCGCGTAGGTATTATTGTTCAGGCAAAGCAACAGAGGAAGAGCTCAAGGCCCAGCTGCCCCAGCTCAACTTGCTTCTTCTGGGGTTGATGTCTGGCGGCACTGTGCACAGCCTTGTTTTAGAGTCGGAGTTTGAGGTCAGACTTGGCAGCTGGCTTCGAGCCCTGCCACAGCTTCAAAGCCTCAGCATCGAAGCCGCGAGGCTGACCCTGGGTGCCAGCCTGTCTCAGCTGCAGGGCCTCACCCGCCTCAGCATGAGCTGCATGGATGCCTCCAAAATGTACCCTTCAGACCGAGAGCAGCACTTCATCAGCCTCCCAAACGACGCGCTGCCTCCGACATTGCAGACACTGTGCCTCCAGCACTTTGTTGGTTCCACGCTGCCACTACACACCATGCCAGTGCTTCCAGCGCTGCGCTCCCTGGAGTTGCACTGCCCTAAGGATGGCAACTTGCAGCTGGGCTGGCTGTCCGCTTACACCCAGCTGACAACCCTGCATTTGTCTGGCTGCACTATGCCTGAAATACCCGTACAGCTGACCATGCTGACAGCCTTGGAGGAGCTGGAACTGGAGAGCGCAGGCTTGCAGGGCGAGGAAAACGTGTTGGCACCGCTGTCGGCACTTCAGAAGCTGACCACGCTCAGCCTTGCAGACAACCGTTTGAAAGGGTTGCCTGCAGCAGTGCTCTCCCTGCCCGCTTTGCAGGTGAGGCTCTAATAAGTGCAGTACATTTTCTTGTGACCCAGTGGCTTAGCCCATGCTCCCTGCTGTTGCCCGCTGCCTCTTTAGCGCAGATGCCAATCTGCCTGCTGCCCTGCTGGCATTGCATGCCTTGAGTGATTGGTGCTGGCGGCTAGCTAAGGCGCAGAGAGCTTGCCTACTGATGTACAAGCTGCATATTTTATGGGCATCAGGTGGGCTGCATGCTGGCTGCAGGATGTGTTTAGCAACTTACAAGGTCTAGCCTTCCGTGACATGCAGGACCTCAACATAGAGAAGAATGATATGAAAGCAAGTCTACCCCTGTCAAGCAGCGTGATGACACGTTTACTGCTGGATGAGAACACCGTGAAGGCCTCTGCAGAGCAGCTGACAGGCCTGGTGGCCTTGCATACGCTTGAGATAGCTGAGAATGAGGACGCATGGAGATTTACGACTGAGGATGCGGCTAAGATCCTAAAGAGCTTGAGGGCATTGCCACATTTCAAACTTCTTGATGCTGAAAGCCTATATGGCGAACCCCATCCCTTATATATAGCCCGGGAGGTTCTGGATGCCCTGGAACTGCATCCGTTCATCATTTTGGCCTGTGACGAGGCCAATGACGATTGGTGAAGGCATTACTATGCGTGGTGGGCAAGGTATCAATCGTCCTGTGCTTCTTCAAGTGACCCACTGTTGTTTCTGAGCTCTTAGCCACGGGGCGCCTCTCTGCCCTTGCAATGCAAACACCAGTTTGATAGCCTATGGTTTGGGTGCCAGGAGCGAGTAAGCTACTCCAGGCAGTGAGCTATGCCTTAATCCAGCAAGCCTTTCTTGCTTCATGGATGTGTGATGCCTGTCTCGCAAACACCTTTTTAGTTTAGACGTGCTGGCTCAGAGCTCAGGCAAGCTCAGGAACACATTTGCATCCATCCCAGCCCTCCAGACTGTCTGACAGCTATACCCTATCTCCACTCTATTCGTAATATCTGCTTGTCACCTACTGGCATATCGCTAACCGTTAGTTACTGTGACAGCAATGGTGTTTTTTGAACCTCCTGCACCTTGTTCACCCCTTGTCGCCCGGCGTCTAAGGCCTGCAGTAAAACCCAACCCCCTTATTGTCAGCTTAGACTTGACTAGATTTGTTGCCTCGTGCATTCCATCTTGATTTAAAGCTGCTGTCCAAGGTTCTCCCGCCATCAGTAAAGCCTATTAAGCAACCCTTCCAGAGGGACGAAAAGTTGCCCTCCTGTTTAACCTTGGTCCACTTCGAAATTACCCCACAACGCCCACTCTTCTGTCGAGTACGAGCACAGGCTTAAAGCGCTACCATGCGAAGTATTGGGCGCGATAGGCGCCAGGCTTCCCTTCGAAAAACGGTACGGTGAAGGGCACGAGGCAGAACGGTGTTGCTGGACTGAGAGGGAGGCTCACCACACAGTGTGGCAAGCTCATGCAGGCTTGCTTTCTTCAGCTGCTGCCAAGCGACAAGGGCTTTCCACAAGGCGCAGCGCATGCACCCAGCCCCTGCTGGCACTCCCATGCTCTGGCCGGAGCTCAGCTTTTCAGTAAGGGACGCGGAGCAGGCACGCCACCTTGCCGCCTGGTTAGCATATAACAGGAACCAGCTGGGAAGCCTCAAGGTATTTTGCCGGCCGCCATATGTGCAACCGACACTGACAAAGTTAGAGGTAGAGGAGGTCCACAGTGCCAGAGCTCAGCTGTTCCAGGATGTCCTGCTGCTAGTCGGGATGCTGGCCAACAGCACAGTCCACAGCCTCCTTCTTTACAACGCCGAGGTCAGAGTCGGAAGCTGGCTGGGAGCAATGCCTCAGCTCAGAAGCCTCAGCATTCCGCGTGGTAAGGTGACAATAACCCCCAGCCTGTCGCAGCTCCAGGGCCTCACCGGCCTGTCTTTGGGCCTCTCACGAGATGAGTGCTCGGAAGACCCGGATTAAATCATCCTGCCGCAGCATTCCCTGCCTAAAATGCTGCAAGCACTTAGCCTGCGGTGCTTTGATGATGGTGCGCTCCCACTTGTGGGCATGCCGGAGCTGCCACACCTCCGCTCGCTGATTTTGGAGACCCCCAAGGACAGGAGCTTGGAACCGGGCTGGTTGACAGCCTATTCCCAGCTTACAGCCTTGCGTCTGTGTGACTGGAACCTGGGAGCAGTGCCTGAGGAGCTAACCACTCTGAATGCTTTGGTAGATTTGGAATTGGACAGTGTTGGGTTGGACAGCTGTGAGGATGACCTGGCGCCACTGCCAGCACTCTGCCAGCTGACCAAGCTGAGCTTGCATGGAAACTCACCTGGAGTGGGTGCCTCCTGCGGTGATATCCCTGCCAGCCCTCCAGGTAGGGACCTGCGCCCAAATGTACCAACTCTTTCAAGGTACCAAGCGCTCAGTTGGGTAGCTTGTTGTGCACCCACGGTCCAACTTCCTGTTCAGGCCTGCCAGGTTCAGTCAAGGTAGGGTGCGTTTGCGCCATCGCACCAGTGCAGCACTCAGCATAAAACTCACATGTATGTGCTGGTCAATGCCTGCAGGAGCTGGACCTTTCGTCGAACTGCATTGCGGAGGAGCTACTGTTTTCCAGCAGCACGCTGACCAGTCTCGTGCTGGATGACAATGCTGCAGTTATTTGCGCAAGCTGCTTTACAGGTCTCGTGGCTCTGCGAAAACTCCGATTGACAGAGGAGGACATCGAAAATGGGGGTATCATGAGAAGCCGGGATGCTATTACCATTCTGAGAGGCGTCCATGCCCTGCCACAGTTTGAGCTCCTTGATGCTATGCAGATGTGCGGTGACCCAAGTCCATTCTATATAGCGGGTGAGGTGCTAGAGGCTTTAGGCATAGAGAAATTTAAAATTCTAGGCTTCAGCAACAGATAGGTTTGCCTAGTGCCCTGCATGGCTCTCAGCGAGTATTTCAGTTTGACAGTATCACATATATTTAGTCAAGGTGGCTGATTGTGCGGACAGAGTTGACGGCATGAACTGTAGTGATAGGGGCGATGCAGATGTGCTCTGGGGCTTGCTTGAGACTACACATATCTTGTCGTTCTTTTGTGTCCCTGGTAGCTGCCTGGCTGCTCCCAATGTTTTCAGTGTGGGTGGCAGGTAGTGCTACTGCTGGATACAAGGCTGGGCTAAGTGCAAGCCATTCTTCTGGTCAATCAGATACTGCCAAGGAGAGTGACAGTGGCACGCAGACAGCATGCCGTCCGTTCTTGTAGATGAGGCGATGCGATTTTTGCTCTTCTGAAGCTTGGCTCCTGCTTGTCTGCCTTGCCACCAGCAGAGCTGCATAAACCCTGCGAGCTGACCTCGTCGGCACCGGTTCACATGCCCACCATGCTCTGTGTACTCCTGTGCTCCCTGCACCCACTCCAAACCCGCGACGCGGCTGCTCCTGTTGCTGAACGAGGCATCACCAGCTGCACCTCGGTGTTGGAGGGTTATATGCAATCTCCTAAAGACTTTTAATGAAGCTGGAGCAACTGTTACATATAGCCTAACCTACCAACAATCGGCCCCGGATGGAATGAGATAACATTCAAGTAGTGCACACATCGCCCTTGCAGAGCACGTCCTGCGGTTACTGATGTCTCCAGGCCGCTAGCGCCCACAAAGCTGCATCCAGCACTGTGCAAGAGCCAGGCTGCGGACTATGCTCGTTGGTTAGATACCTGTTGGCGCGCTGCATCTGCGATACATCACATGGCTCCTGCAGTCGCTCACCTTGCAGTTGCTCCTCTTGCTGATCATTACAGGGATGCCCATCTTGCTGCTGGCTTGACTTTTGTTGTGCATTCGCCCACCGCTCCAAGTCCACTACAGTGTCAATGTCTGCCAATATGGGCAGCGTGCTCAGCGGGGCCACCGTCAGGCCAAGTCGCTGTGCATTGGCCAGGTTAGACTGCAGAACACTGCTAGTGCTCCATTGTATGGCGTCAAATAGTCGCTCGGGCAAGGCGGTCACCCCGAGCAAGTAGTAGCCGCCATCCTCGGCTGGGCCAAAGACTACCTGCATAGGCAGCGGTAGTGATGTCCATCAGACCCTCGGTAGCCGTCCAGGAGTGCTCAGGCTCAGAGCAAAGCCAGTACTGGTGGACTGCAACCCAATGACAGAGTGATCTGCCTGTGCCACTGTGGTCATGGAGATGACAGCCTATACACGACGCTGACTGGAGCATACCAGCGGAGGTGCTCAGCTCTGTAGAGGTGCTAAGGCATGTCCAGCTGGCAGAAGTCCTTCACAGGCTATCAGTCAAGGCACTGTAGCTGCTCCAGGTCACCTGATGGTCATCAAGTGCTGCCAGTGCCTGGGCAATAATGCCCTGGTGCAAGTCTGGTACATCTGTGCCAATAATTAATACCTGCAGTGGGATCTAGCCACGTCAGTACCGTTCCCCTACCGCTGTTCAGATTGCACTGCCTGCCACCATAACGGGTATCTGAAACAATGAAGTAAGGCTGTGAAGACACGCTGTGGCAGCAAGCACCAAGCGGTCAAACACACCCGCATGACACGCTGGCATTTGATTGCAAGCTAAGCCCGCCACACGGTGCTTCTCTTTTGCTCGCACCTTGTCATGATCTAAAGCCAGGCGCAAGGCCATGGCATGATACATCCGGTCTCCTAGGGTACCAGTGGCCAGTTGTGGCTGGAAGGTTAGCCCCTGCAAGCTCAGCACCTCAGGCCTCATTTGCTCAAGCCAGAATGTGGAAAAAGTAAAATCATGCACCAACCCGCAAGGTGCTGTTATGAGATTAATGAAAAAATACGCCCAGCCCTCAAGGGCACAGCTACAGCCGTGCCTTGAGTATTGTCCTGGATATTTTCCTGGGAAAGCCACAGGACACCAGCCAGGGGCGTTGGTCAAGGATACCCTTTTGGTGCTAAAATGAGTTGCTCGGGCAAGGTGTGCAGCAAGTTGGGCCCTTGCAGTCCACCTGGCCAAGAGGCGCCAACCATGACTTCACCGCTTCCTCCTCCTCAGCGACAGAATAGTACAGGCAGCACTTGTAGCCTGACCTGCAAGCCGGGCATCAAAGGTTGGAACTTTTCCCGTGTTTTCTGGTACATGTCTGACATGTCGAGGGGTTCCTCATCCAACACATACCTCAGGGCCTGGCGGATCACATGCTCCGCGCAAATCCTGTAGAAGTGCGCGGCTGCAGCTGCTCCTGTGTCTCTGGCAAGCCGTGTCTTGACAGCACCAGGGGTTGGGTGCCTGGCAAAGATGACTATTGCCGGCCCCTTTCCGACCCTCATCACCGCCTCTGAAGCCAAATTAATGCCGATCCTGCACGCTTGTGGGCATGCCCACGGTCATGGAGTGTCGTGGCGGGAGTAGAAGAAAGCTTGACGCCCGAAACGAAAGACTTGCAGCTGCGTGCAAGCGAGGCCGGAAAGAAGCCAATATGGAGGACAACGGCAGCCAAGCGCCCGACATCTGGGGCTCGGCGGTAAGCTACTGGTGCATGCGCAGACCGACACCAGGTCAAACGCCACATGACATCTCCGAAATGGTGCTGCGCCTTGCAGAAGCACAACAAAATACCAGAGGACCACTGGGAGTATCAGATGAGGAAGCGGCTGAACGACCCCGCCTACCAGGGGCTGGACTATGTGCCCTACTGCTCTACCATGCCGGTGCAGGCCAAGTGCGACGATGCCAAGTTCATCTGGGTGAGTTGGGGATGGCGAAGAAGGGAAGACTGTTTGTGGAGCTTACGTGCAGCACGGGGTGACCATGACTGCTGCACGGTGTGATGCCACATTGTCTGGTAAACTCTCAGGGCGCACCACACTGGCCAGATATCGTGGAGAGCTTGGTGGATGAGAAGTGTACAACTTGTGTTACTCGACCTGGGGCTGCGTTGCAGATCAAGAAGAAGGCCAAGTGATGTAAAGGAGTTTGACTGGCACAGCTAGTGGGCAGCCAAGGCAGCAGTGAACTCGCAATCTTCGAGGTGCTCTCAGGAAAAGGTCGCACTATGGCAGCTGTAGCAGTGCTGTGGACCCACTGGGCAATGCTGATGTTGGATGGCCGGTAGTGAAATGTTCTGGGCAACGGCCTTGCTACTCAAACCTAAGCAGGCGCAAATCTCAGCTGAAATGAGCTGTGACAACGGTCACCTTTGTGTAAAAAGGTGGAGCAGCTGACGCGAGATTTTGTCTGAAGCTTGGATGTCAGGCTCATGCTTTCACGGCAGATGACAGCTACGTGCACAGCCTGAGCTGATAGAATTCTTCGTATTTGAACAGGCGGGCATGCCTAGGCCACATGTAGGGAACCTCCATCGTCTTCAGGCTGGGAGCCCAGGCGAGTGCTATAAACCTTGGCCGAGCCGGCCCCTCCTGAAAGGGGCAAGTGTGGTCAGTGGGTCAGACTTCAGCAATGAATGCGTAGTTGACACGTGACCCATGTGGGACACCACCCAGCCTTAGAGGGGATCCACACTTGGTAATTAGGAGCTCCTCAGTATTACTCGAACTACCTAGTAAGAATACCCTCTCAGTGTGTTGCAAACCAACATGTTCTGTGGTAGCGGGTTGCTTGGATAGGTAGCCGCCTGCGGGAGACAAAGCAGATAGCAAGTTGAACTTCGCCCAACCTCAAGCCTTCAGTGGCAGCAAGGTACCAGCTTGAGCTGACTGCAGCAAGGAAGGTGTCAACCTTACAGTTTTGTTAATTCTTACCTAGTTCAGCTGCCCTGTAATCGATGTAAGACTCTGCCCACCTGTTGAGTTGAACTGCTTAGCACACAGCAGCGATCATGGTACCTCACGCGTGATCAGAAGCAAAGAGGTTAGCTGCCCCAGGCGGCGTCTTCCTGATCTCATCCACACGACGGTTTGTAGCTGCCGTCGCCTCCACTGGCAGGTTTAGAAGATTTGGGGTCACTTGATGGCAAACCAAACATGCCTTGTACAGGGACCTGCCATCGTGCGACCTGTGGGCAGCCTTGCCGGCAGACGCCGGTGCGGACTGTCCTCATGGCGAAAATACTATAGGCAGGCTGCGCCCTTGGCGGAAGGGCGCACAGCTGGGCCACCCACACAGGTATTGAAGTACCAAGGTGAACTTGCTCAAAGGCTGGCTAGATTTTGTGTATATGTATAGGGCTTACAACCGTTTATCAAGCCCCAGGCAGTCTACCGGCCGCCATAAGCTGAGCAGTCGTCTCATTGTGGCCGCACTTGCCTGCAGCTGCTTGCAGCCTTACAGATACCCGGCCGAGCTTGTCTTCTATGCAAATTTCGCAGCACATATTTGATGCATATAAGTTGCATATGTGTTTCTGGGGTCTGTCAACTTGTGTTGAAAGTCTTCTCGGGAGGTGCAGCTTGGCTCGCCCGACAAAGTGGCTTGTGTCCCGCCTGTAGGGCGGCATGGAAGCTGCTGGGGAGACACCAGCTGGTAGGCAGCATGAGAACCAGGCCCCACAGCGGGCACAGCAGCAGACTAGCTCCATGGCTCGGGGCCTGGATCCAAAACAGGTGTTCGAGCAGCCCGACCTGCAGGCGGTTCTTTCACTCCTGCGGTCTGTTCCTCCTCAGCAGCTGGGAGGTTCTGCAATGGGAGTCGCGCTGCTTTGCGTGGATAAGTGGCAAGCCAGGCAGCGAAAGCGTAGCGCTGTTGCAGCGAGCCCGGCTGAGGAGGCTGCAGCACAGGCCATAGTGCAGCTGGGCTGGCAGCAGCTGGCCAGCTTGCCAGCCGGGGCCCTGGTTTCGTTGCTGCTAGCCACGCTCTGCGTCACCGTGCCTACCAAGACGCTGGTTGTTGCGTGGGTGTCAGCCATGCAAGCCTGCAACGGCGTCAGGGAGCTCTACCCATGTGACCGTGCCGGCCTGCTTGAAGCTGCTCACAAGCTGGCCACCCAGTCAGGCGGAGAGCTGTATGTGCCTAGTGGAATGCTGACTAACAACCTGCTCAGGTTGGTCACTGGGGACCGTGCTTCACGCCTTCCCTTACCCCAGCTGGCATCAGTGTGGGTGGCTATCCATGGACTAGGGCTGTGGCTCACCAGTGAGCAGCAGCTGGTACTGGCGAGCGCAGTTGTGCAGCACCTTGGGCCAGACAAGCCTGTCAATGGCGTAGCCCTGACTCAAATACTCACCACGTGGGTAGACATGGAGCCGGTGCACATTGCCTGGAAGTCTGAGCAGGGACCGAACGGCATCCCTAGGCTTGATCGCCAGCAAGATTTTCCCCAAGGGGAGGCTCAGCCCAGGGGCAGCACTCCCCACGCCGACCACCACCAGCAGCAGGAGAGGCAGCTACCGCCAGCCATGTGGCAAGCGCCAGGTGGAGGGACGCAGGAGCCGCCACAGCGAGCGTGGCAGCGGCAGTTGCCGGCACAGGAGCGGTGGGGGCAGGCGCAGCAGCAGCAGCAGCATGACGGTTATGCAGAAACCAGGGTGGCTCTGGGGCGGCAGTCCTACCCTGAATCCCTGGAAGCGGACGAGATGGAGGATGGCGTGGCTTCTTATGACGGCACAACTTGTAGGCCTCCAAGCGGTGAGCTAGGGGCTTACCAGTAGCCTGTTGTGTACTTGCTGCTGCAATGCTGGCATACTTGCGGGGCTTGGTTAAAATGCAGGCTTGGGGGTATTGACTCTGTTACTGAGCTCCATGCTCCTGGTCAAATTGGGCAGGACGGGCTGACGGTGTGTGTTTTCTAAGAGTTCTATAGCAGTTGCTTATGTATCACGCGCACAGATTGCTGGATGTTGAGGTCCTGGTTGCTGACTTGACTGTACCAATAGCATCGTCTGGGGTGTTGCGGCGCCTTCCTTGGGCTTGGCAGTGCATGTAACTCCTTGCCTTGAGAGTGGAATCGTCCCCTCCCACCTGAAAGTCTGCAAGGAGTCAACATGTGCAGGCTACCCTGGGCACAAGGTGATGTGTGCCGTTGTCCTGCACTGCCACGCCCACCGGGAGCAGCTGGGGTCCTGGGCGCTTGGTCAGCTGCTGGGAGCGCTGGGCGCGCTGCGCCATGCTCCGCCCCCAGCCATTTTGACTGACCTGGTTGAGGGTAAGAGAGGCCCCCTGAGCGCAACTGAAGTTTCAGGGACAGGAGGCTGCTGCAAGCGGGGAAGTCGGCGGCAGCGCGCTTGTGCCCAGCCATCCTGGCTACAACCGGTTGCGTGTAGTTTGCTAGCCCCGGTTGAGGGAGCCTTGCTTGCCAAGGCAACGGTGGCGGCGGTAGAAACCAGATTGTAGGGGAGGCAGCAGCAGGACCTGCCTGCTCAACAAGACCCAGGTGCCGCCTTCGCTTCCCTCGGTCTTTACAGTACTACTCTGCCACCGTGGTGAATGGTGTCCCCCACACTTGTCTTGCAGCTGGCCCTCCCTTGAGCTCTGTCTTGTGCTCCCGTTCCTTGCCTCTGCAGCCTTTTGGTCAAAGCTGCTGGGCCCGGAGCAGGCTCGAGAGCTGACCTCTGCCTTGA
Organism: Parachlorella kessleri; assembly: GCA_001598975.1. Taxonomy (NCBI): domain Eukaryota; kingdom Viridiplantae; phylum Chlorophyta; class Trebouxiophyceae; order Chlorellales; family Chlorellaceae; genus Parachlorella; species Parachlorella kessleri. The sequence continues at coordinate 7,426 of BBXU01000542.1, read as the reverse complement.
CTGGTCTGGCCAGGCTAGGCTTGGATCCTGGGGAGGCCGTCTGCAAGGCGTGCTTCCAGGTGGCGATGGCATATGGTGGAGCAGACCAGCTCTTCCTGGCTACTGTGGCCTGGGCCCTGACCATGTTCAGAGTAAGGATGGCAGCAGTGGGAAGGTTCTGCGTGTGTGTTGCACACGTAGTTAGTGGGCAAAGCAAGGCATGGCGGTTTTGTTTATGAGAACGGCGGTTGCGCCCATGTGCTCTGAGGGTGGTGCCACTTGGGCTCAGGTGACGTCCAGAGAAGCCCGGCGCTGCATGCATAGCAGGCTGAAGGTGCAGTTGTAGCTGCAATACTAGCACTTGTTGGCAACTTAGCTTGCACTGGGTGCCATCTACTCTCTGCCAACCATCTCTAGTAACCCCAGCGCTGCTGCTTGCGTGCAGCGGTGCACCCCCGGGCAGTGGGCAATGCTGCTGGCCCTGCATGGAGCCCCGTCCCCGCCCTCCGCATCAGTTGGCGCCTCTGGTGGAGAGTCTGTGGCCCACGGTCATTTCCCTACCCGCTGGCTCACAGCGTACCACCTGTTGCTGGAGCAGTATGGCAGCCAATTACCATTACCGATGGAAGGCACAGCAGGGCCGGGAGTGGGTGCCGCGGACCGGCCGGCTGCTGGGTGGGCACCAGCGACAGTTGAAGGCGTGGGCGCAGCTGATTCAGGCATGGCAGGAGCCAGGGCAGGGCAGAGCGTGGCTCGGTTGCCGGATGGGCTCTTCGAGCAAGGGGTACTGCTGCAGCAGCAAGTGCTGGAGAGGGATCGACCGGTGCGGCGGACCATGTACCATGCAACCTTGACGGTGGGTGATGCTTGCCGGTGACAGGGGGGTTCGAATCCTCCACTGGACTGCCCAGCGGGGTAGCAAAAGCCAAGTTACTGGAGTTATGGAAGTTGTTGGGCTTTCGTACAGGCGGCGGTGGCCCCAAGGTGGTGGTTAAAAAGTTCCATGTGTAGCACCTGAGGGGCATGGAAGCCTCTAGGAGCCATCAGCCCTGCAGACAGAGCTCACAGCATGCGTATCGTTGGCAACTATCCCTTGCCGGTGGGGAAGCATGCCAGGCGCTGCTAGCACGGCACCAGCACGATACAGCTCAGCAGCTGGATGGAGCGGCCAAGCGCGCTTCCTTGTATGCCGAATATATGGCCCTTGCTTGCCCGTGCTGCTTAACGCGGTGTGCATTGCTGCAGGCGCTGCGGCAGCTCTGTGCGGGGCAGACGAGGTGAGAGAGCACTACTTGTTGCAGGACCCACACTCTGGCGCCGCAGTGCTGCTAGACCTTGTGGTGCCCGAGCTGCGCTTCGGCGTGAGGGTTGCCCAGTCTGCTGACGTGGTGCGCACAACCAGCCTCCCGGTGGGCCATGCTACATTGCAGCAGCGGCTCGGGCGGTTGGTAGGCTGGGAGGTGGCACTCCTGCCGCCGCCCATGCTGCTGGTTAAGCGTAATGCCTCCTCGGAGGAGCTGGTGGCTGCTGCCAGGGCCTTCCTGGTGAATCAAGCACCGCTGCAGCAGCTGCCAGCGGCGGCACTGCCGTGACGCTCGCAGAGATACAGTAATCATGCTGCCAGCTAACGCGCTTCCATTTTAGGAAGTTCTTGATTGTCCCATTGTCCTCCTTGGTTGTCTGTTGGGACGGTCCACTATGAACTGACTGTGTCCCTGTGGTCCCAGATTTGTGACCTCAAGTTGCTACAGAGTCTACAGACAGCATCTGCTCTGGTGTGTGTGTGTCCCAGGAGTGCTCTCATAGGTTGCCTTTGCCAGTACAAGAGTTGCAATCACGTGCGCCACCACCAGCTAACACCAAGACCATGGCTGAGCACGGGTGCCACGCACCAGACGACCCTGCTGCAGTAGCCCCTCTGGCGCCAGCGTCAGCCCACCGGGCAGAGGGTGCACAGTGAAGAGCGTGGCACCGCCGAGGCAGCGGCCGCGCAGGCCAAGTGCGCTGCATGCGTCCCAAGCTGAGCTCAGGCAACTCAGTCAGCTACTGCTGCTCCCCACCACCGCCAGCAGCCACCAAGGCTTTCAGTTCGTCTAGTGCCGCTGGAACCTGCACAGCACACCGGCGCTTTGAAATTACCACGCACCTCAGCTCATCACACAGTTCCCCACTCACTCCTCTGATCCACGGCCTAGGGGGCCTTGCCACCATCAGCGCTGCGGTTGCGGCTACCAGGCACACAAGGACGCTCTGCCAGCCCTGCCGACGCACCCAGCCGCGGCACCAAACAACGTTGTGCAAACCCTAGCCCCGCTTTGGCCGCTGTTACAAAATTACCACCCACTGTCCGTCACAGAACCAACCAAAAAACCCACCTGCAGGGCATTGCTGGTTGCAGGGCCACCTCGGTCTTAAGACAAACAAGCATTCTTTCACATTGGTGAGCCCCGCCCTTACCTTGGCTGCATCCACACACATCACTAGCCGATGCGGCACAAGGTCGCCCTTGCCCACGGGGCGGTTGGCGACGGGGAAGGTGAAGCTCCAGGCTGCACGGCTGTGGAAGCACTCCGCCTCCGGGGTGGCATAGACTAGGGCAGAGGGTGGGACTGGTGCTGGCGCTGCTGCACTTGGGTGGGCCTGCAGTACCATGAGCCATATAGCCCTGCCTTCACTTGCATCTCCGCAGAGGAAACCAGGCTGCTGCAAGTGCACCGCTCCGGTTACTGTGAGGTAATGGTAGGGCAGAGGCAGGAGGTCCGAGGGCTGCTTGCGTGAGGGTGCCGCCTGCTGTGGCGCCCCTATATTGGCTTGACGGAGGCCCCTAGCCAGGCACGCAATCCTGGTACATGGCATCCAATCTGCCTCCATTCAGCTGGGCACACCTCCTTAGGTTTTTTCCCCTTCTTCTGCTTCTTCCCGTTAGTCCCTACACCGTCCTGTTGTCGCTGCCGCTGCTGCTCCTCCTGCTGCTCTGGGTCCACATAGGCTCTTGCCACCATGAGGTACCGTTTGAAGAAGTAGGACTCTCGCAACTCCTGCAGCACCCAATAAATGAAATGAGCATTGTTGTTGGCGACCAGCACTTTTGGCATCAAGCTTTATGGCAGGGCAAAGAAAATGAAGCCTAGGAGGAGCATGCCCAAGTGGTGCAGGCAATCTTCAACGCATGAAATCCCCAAGCAAACAGGCCGCCTATCAATACAGCTGTCCTGCCAACTTCTGCCCTTGCATATGCATCCCAAAAGATGCATATGCCAGCGATCAAACCTCTAGTACAATGCTGGGTAACAGCAGCGGCTCGCCTGGGTTTCCTCTTCCCTTGCTGCTGCCTGAATCTCCTCGAAGAGGTTCTGCTGCAGCGGCGGGGCAAGCTGTGGCGGACAGTTTATGAGCCGCTCGCTCACAACCAGCCCTGTCCCAAGCGCCGACCAAGCCTGCAGGTGCGGATACAGTGTCAGTCAATGGTCACCTGAAAGATTTGTCCGCTGCCCTGCTTTGCTAATGCAGGATCCCCCCCTGCCATCCTAGCTGTCTCACAATTCCCTTGGTTCGACGGCCGTCACGTCCCGTCAAGGATGAGAATATCGGCAGCAGTTGAGTATGTCTCTGGGTTGCAAAGTTTACTGCATGTTTGGGAAAGTGAGCTGTGGCCTAGGTGCTCACTGTCCGTGCCGATATGACAAGCTGCCTTTGGTGCCAAGCCCTGGTCAGAAATTCTACTTGGTCTCGAATGCCACAGAAGCTCCCCTTTCCCAGATAAACTGGCTGCTTCCCTTTCTCCAGGTAAACTTGGCTGAGACTCCCAAGCTGGACAGCGTGCCTCCTACCGACATGGCAACGAGCTCACTACAGCCGCACCTTTTGTAACGCATCCTTGCACCTGTCGTCAGAGCAGCGGGCTAGCAGAAAGCTTTTGAGTTCTACGAGAGATTTGAGGTGGCTATGCTGCTTCAGGTTGAATACTGTGCACACTCCAATGGGGTCATCGTCCTCCCCACATTTGATTACTGTTCCCACCGCCGCCTGCAGCAGATGCATCTACAACATCTTTGGAAGGCTGGAGGCCTCTGCCACGTAGCTGTAAGACATGTACAATGCAGGCCGCACACAACAATTTCACAACTACTGGCAGGCCACGAAAACACTGATACCTCCTCAACTTGCCTGCTCTATTATTGCTTCCACCAGCTCTGAGCAGTTGTACTGTTCCCCATCTAGGTATGTGTGCAGCAGCGCTTTCAGGCCGTGAAAGTCCTTTTCCTGTGGGTCGTAGAACTCGAAGTCCACGTTTATACTGTCGAACGCCTCGCCGTCTTCGTCATCCCCGCTATCCTCGCTGCTGTCATCGTCCCCAGAAAGACCCTCCGAGTCGCTAACACCAGAGCTGGATGTATCGCTGTCAAAACTGTCGTTGGAAACCTGCTCCTCCTCTTCCTCGTCCAAGAGGGAGTCCGAGCTGGCCTGTTTGCGCTTGGGCATGCTGCTGGGGATTTTGGACTGTGGAGTTGAGTAATATATTGCTGCACCTAGTGATCAGGAGGGGACAAGCAGCAAACAACACTGGCGGGAACCCTTGGATTGCTCAGGGGGCTTGTGATGAGCCTCGACGTAATATGGTGGCTGGTATGGGGCAAGGGGTTACTGAGGGATAGGCTGGATGCAAAGAGGTTTAGGGATCGTGCCTGACTTTCCAAGCCTGTAGGTCTCTCCAACAGACAGGCCGTCGCTTTCAAGCATTATTTGCTGAAAGTTTGCTGCTTCGAGGCGTTGGTTAACAGTCCACACATTCCTTTCGCAACCCATGCCACATAAGTTGAGGAAGAGTCATTGACAAAACAGTAACCAGAAGCAAGGGGCTTCTTCACCAAGAGATGGTTGGGGTTGCTGAGCTTTCAGGGCCTCGTCATTGACCAGAACACGTCCAATCACACAACCTGTCCCAAAGCACAGGAAGGCCACCTCGCCTTGGCAAGGCCAACATGTCCTTATGACAAGGACGTGTGTAATTTGGCGCGGGAATGAGTAGTAGAGGAAGCAATGCAGCCAGGCAAGTACCCAGCCTAGCACTGTTGGCCATCATTTTTGCACCTGTGCCACCTTTGTACCCTGATGAATTATAGTATTTGCACACCTTAAGTTTGCACATCGTCCTGAGCGTCAACCATCTTGTAGCCTGACAAGTAGTTACTACAATTGGCCCCTTATTATTGACCCATTTGCAGTCCAACCAGGATTCTCACAAGGTTTCGATGTCAAAGTTGTGAAAGTTGAGTGCCTCCATCACCTTGCGAGTCGTGACGAAGGGCTGCGAATCCTGGAACACCCAATGTACAGTTAGAACCTCAAAGCTGGGAATGGCCGCAAGGCACGTCAGCAGGTCACATACCTCGTCAAAATCATAGTCTAAGCCAGTTTCATATATACTCATCGACCGCAGCGCTGCCAGCCCTGTCAGGATCTGGAGGCTTGCAAGGAGAGTGTCGTCATCCAGTGCCAGTGACGTAATGGTAGTGCTGCTGAGGAGCAAATCTGTCTCAATGGCACAGTCTTTAATGTCCAGCACCTGCACTCACTTTAAGTATGTTACCTTTCAGTACACAGGGTCGAGGAAGTAGCTTGTGTGAGCACATGTGACAGCCTGGTAATGACCTCCATCAACATGTATGCACCACATGTCTAACCTGAGCACTACCGCCAGTTGCATATGCACACCATGGTCGCCTGAGAAGTATGAGGAGAAACAGGAAAGACATGCAGCCAAGGCTCTGTGTGCTTGGTGAGTATTGCAGGTCTAGCAAGGCAACCAAAATTGGCCAGATTGACAATAGTACCCCAGGTGCAGCCTTACCTGTAGAGCAGCCAGTGATACAACGGCCCCAGGCACCGAGGAAATGGGGATGCTGCGCAGGTCCAGTTGTGTCAACTGCTGAAGCGCCGCTACCGGCAGGAGTAGCTCACCATCTCCTCTTAGCATTGCGTAGGCTGAGGTGCTTCAAAGCTGTCACAGAGGTCAGCATTTCTGGAAGAGAGGGCACTCTGCATGCGTCAAGCTGCAGCAGAGTCAGCTGCGGGCAGGCTGCCAGCCAAGGAAGCTCAACAGCCGTGTTCCTGGAGTTTTGTAGCACGAGGGACTGCAAGTATGGCAACCCGCCTGCTGGCAAGTCCATTTTTGACAGCTTTACAGCATCAAAGTAGCCAAACTGCAGGTATGTAAGGCTTGGAGGGAGCAAATCCGCAGGCAGGCTGACCGCCGCGGAATGGCGCTGGCCACCAACAAGCACCAAGCTACGAAGGGCTGGAAGCTGCGATAGGCCAGGGCCAACAACGACCTTGGGCCCTGCCACTGATAGGTGCTGCAGCTGTGGGAGAGTTTGCAGCCAGCCCCCAGCGTACAAATCAAGGTCAGAGAGGATGGTGAGGCTGCGCACACTGCTTCCAGAAAGCATGCCCAGGAGCGCCATGCTGTGGTGTGAAAGCTGTGAGGCAGCTTGCTGGGCTGCTAACAGCTCTGTGCCGCCGGCAAGGGGAGAGGCGGGTGGGCGGAAGTCCAGGTGAAGATTGTGTAGCTGGTTCCTGTAGAACACTAGCCAAGTGGCCAGCCGTGCTGTATTCCCTGCCTCAGACAGGCTAAATCTTAGCTGCGGCCAGAGGCAGCTACCTTCCGTTGTTTGTTGTTGCTGACGGAGGGACTTGTGAAAAGCCCGCGTTGCTGAGCAGCAGCTCAGAAACGCCAGTCTGCAACAAACAAGATAGCAGATAAGAGGCGTTGGTGGCACGCATTTGTACCTAAGCACCTTAGCACGAGATACATTGACTTCGGAATACCTCAGACACTTGCCTCTGTTGAAACGGCAGTTTGGAGGCGATGAGCCCCAGAACGTCGTGAGGGAGTTTGTGAGGTAGTTTTTGTTCCTGTATGGGCTGCTCGGGTTGCGGCATACTATCGCAGTGCGGGCCAGGACCAGGACAACGACAGTAAGTGCACTTCAAAAAACTCCTATGCGGAGCTACTGTCAAGCACTTCACCTCTATCTCTTAACTTCAAAGGGTCGTGGTGCGCCACACATGGTGCACCATGGTGCTTTTTAAAAAGAGCTGGCGGGAGGATGCTAATGGTTATGTAACCCCCTTTTAGTCAGCTTTTCACATGATTTGGAATAGATAATGCAAGCACAACAAGAAGACATGAGCTAGTCAAGAGGATACTGCAAGCTGCCCTGGTTCAAATCAAAGGCCAGCTTGACCTGTTACTTCATGACAAATGGTGTTGTGGGGTGATGACATCCTGGAGGGAAGTACCAACTTGGAGGAAGCAGCAACTTGCAGTATGCTTTCTGGCATTACCTAGCCTGTGTCAATCTGGCTGATGGCTTTGTGTGTGCGCGCCGCGCGCGCGCGCGTGTGTGTGTGGTGGTGGTGGTGGTTTTTGTATGTGTGTGTGGGG